>WAAD01030139.1:18779-42605 GCA_013389945.1 Fregata magnificens | reverse complement strand
CCCTCGCTCCTCCCGCGGGCTGACGGGGCCTCCGGGCGCGGGGGGCCGCCGGCGAAGCCGCTTCGGCCCGCACGTCCCCAGGGGGCCGATCTTCTCACCCTGCCCTTCCTCCTAGCCTGCCCTTCCGCGCTTTCCCCCTTGATTTCTGTTCCTCGGCCTCACCCCGTTTTGCAGTCGTACGCCTCTTCACTGCACTACAGCGCTCTGGTTCTCGACACCCCACGGCACCCCACGGTGCCCCGGCCTCGCTGCCCGCGCTGGCTGCGCTCCTCCTGGCTTCCCACATCGCTTTGGCTCTCCCTGCTCTATGGAGCTTGGCCCCGTCCACCCTGCAAAATGCAGCATTGTGTTCCTAGAGATGGTCAAAACACGCCGCCTGATGAGAACCCAGCCTTTGCTGTCAAATACCCTCCGGGACATCCTTAAAATACACGCCATTCCTGTTGTGTCTGGGGGAAAGATGGTACACGGCAACGCGGTAGCAAGATTTGGGCCGTGGTGTCGTCCTGGCAGGGTCTGCAGTTACAGCCCGTTTTAGCAACATCTTCCAATCCCCTCTATGCCAAAAGATGAGTCATGTTTTAATTATACTAAGGGACTAAATCTGTAGTAACCTGGCTCCCTCAAAATATGGGGGTTCACAGTACAGGGAAGAACCATAGTGACTCCCCCAATATTGCAATCAGAAGGCTTTTTATAGCTGCTGTTGTGGGGGTGTACTGATGAGGTTGTGTCAATAAACTGCAGAGTCCTCAAAGGGATAAGAAATGTTCTTATGTTGCTTAAATGCCCAACCAGCAGCAGTTAACATTCCTGCCACAGTGAGTTTGATAGAGGTTGTCTCCATTATCTTTTAAGCCAGGTTGTGACATCCTCGATGTCTGTTTGACCATGGGACTGCAAGGCAACACGTAAACCAAAAATACGCGAAAGCTTATATGACTGCATTGCGGAACGTGTGTAGGACAGTGACGTGTGCACTTGATTTCATCTTCCCTAACCAGGGGCTGGAAAAATCTCGGGAGTTTCCTACTCTTTGATGTTTCTTTCTAAATGGGTATAGTTCAGCATCTAAATCCAGCAAGATCTGGTTTATGATAAAGTTTTGAATTTACTGTTAATGGAGTTGTCCATAAACAACATGGAGAAAGAGACCCTGAGGCCACCTCATTCTCTGTGTGATTTTGTATTAACACCTGTGTATTCCCCTATCTCCTTGCCTTCCTTTTCCTCTTTCTTTCTCCTTTTGCATATCTAAGTTCTGCCCCTCTTCTAAGACTGACTCCTTCCTTGCTCTTTCTTTGGACTTCAGAAAAGCACATATCAGGGTAATTAACTGCAGATAATAGCTATGATTTCATTCCAAAGTAGTGGCCCCACTGGTAGATACACTGAAATAGCTGTATGGATTAGCTATTCAGCTGTAGCAACATCCAGAAATTACCCTTATGTAAGCAAGGCCAGTGAAGCATTTTTTAAATCATGTACTGAGACAATGTCAAAGAAAGGAGCAGGAAGAAGTTTTGAATATGTTTGGTAGTCCAGACACTAGCATGGATTAACGCTGGCTTGTATGAACTCTCTTAGCACATCATAGCACCAATTTGACACAGCGCTTTTTAGCAGCATAATCCTGTTCCTGCTCTATCAATCCTCTGCTGCCTGCAGATGGAAAAACCCTGAGCAGCTATCTTCACTTAATCCCTCAACAACTTCTTATAACGAGGCAGATTTGTAGCCAGTGAATATTGTGAAATGCTGCTTTGGAGTTACTCATAAGTTGTGAATGTTTGAACCAGGCCATCTCATAGCTGAGATGACTCACTTTTTGTAAGATTTCTCCTGAGCGTCTGAGCCTCACATACAGCCAGAATAAGGTTGGGTTCTGTTTGCTTACCTTGGGGGGCTGTTATAGCCAGGGAAGATAGCAGTTGAGTTATGCAGCTTTGTAGGAGTGTTACCACGTTGCTGGCTTTCTTGCTAGTTTTTTTTAAAAGAAGCAAAGTATTTGGCAATTTATTATTTCTTCAAGTCTCTGTATTTCTGTAAGTACTTCTGCAATAGTTGGCATTTCTTCCTTAGTGTCGTTTCTGCTCATTGATGTAATAGATTTGAGGGCCAGAAGAGATGATTAGCTCATTTAGTCTGGTCTTTGTATAACAGGAATATAATTTAATCTAATTTAATGCACCTTCAAACAGAGAAGATTTCCAGCAGTTACACTGTTGTGTACAGCCTTTACAACCCTGGAGTCCAAATGCCAATCTTTGAACTGCCCAGTCCACGTTTTGTGTGTTATGGACACAAAGGCAAATTGTGCTATGTAAATTCCCAAGTTTTTGCAAGCTTATTAGAAATTGTTTGGTGTCACAGGCTGTCCTGGAGACATTACTAGAACCTTCTGTTTTCATGCCTGGCTGGAAGGGCTGTTGTCTCATGTCTGAAGCCAGAGTAGAAGAGGTGGAAAGCTGGGTTCTGTCTGCAAGTTACCAACTCAACCATTCTAGTTGGTAAATCGTATGTTTCTAAAACTCAGTCAAAACTTGAGGAGATAAAGAATCCACACTTTCCTTTCTCGGCACCCTCGTCATGTTTATTTTCCTTCTAAGTGAACCAAACTGAATGATTTTTAGGATGATTTTTACTGTGCTTCACTGGTGAGACATAGCTGTGGAATCAAGGGTGGCACCAGGCTGCATACCCCACACAGTCACATGCTGCAAGGACCTGCAAGGCTGCACTGATGACTCAAGGCTGATTTATGTGTTTTCCATTATCTTCCTTTATGGATGCAGCTGCCAAGTCTGCACAGTGCTGTTCAGCTGGGAAGCTAATAAACTCAGTGCCGTCTTTCTCCATCAAGACTTTACACACTGCAATAAGCTTTCACAAATGAAAGGACTTTTGTTGTCTGCCTGTCTTGAAAATACTTTCCAAGATCCAGGTTACAGAGCTTTTCCCAAGGCTACTTGAAGCACCAGGATCTGCTTATTTAACATTCTTGTGTTCTGACATGGTGATTCTAGTTATACCCATTTCATTTGTTTTTTCTTCTCTGATTTTTTTAACTCATTTGTGATTGTATGTTTCTTAATCAGCTTTGTTGAAGTCTTTTTGACTCAGTCAGTCATTAGACTGGACTAGGAAAGCCACATGAAAATAGTGTGTATCCCAAATAAGGGACTGTGCTGCTTTTATAGAAATCGGTTTGGGTGCTGTTTTCTGTTTGTATCGCTTTGTAATACTATCTGGGGTTTGTAAAATGAGCCTAGGTGTTTGCCGCATGCATTTCCTGTCTTCTAGCTACTTGCAAGACTCTCAGCAGTGTGCTTGCTGTGCTTCGTTTCCATTGCTATGGCTTCTTGCTGGACAGCTTCCACCACTGAAAGGCTGTTCATTCCGATTTATGAATCCTAGTGCAGATCAGCAGAGAATTTACATCACGGTTTCTGTCCAAGTTCTGCTTATTGTGCACTTCCCCATTGGCTTGCGCAAGCCATCCCAACAAGGTTATTCTGTTCAGGGACCACTGAGGCTATTGTTTTCTGTTAGTTGTGGTTGTTTGGGTTGTGCAGACAGACCTCTGGAAGTTAGATCAGCATAGTAAGTGTAAAATACATAGCAAAGTACTAGAAAAGCCCATGGTGCTTTTTCAGGCCCACAAGTTACGTCGTCCCTATTCACAGTTGTCATTCTATAAAGTGCTCCTGACAGATGATAGGTAAGGGAACAATTAAGGCCAGTCACGCTAAGACCAAGGTAGCTGATCTGTGCAATAGTGCATGCATCTTGGTGGTTTGGCTATCATTAAAAAATACCCTATTTATAGTCTACACTGTTAATAATTCACAAGCTCCTGTTTGTTTTCAGTTAGCCTCCTTGGGATGGAGAAAGTTCAGCATGAGTTTGTGGAGGCAAAAGAGAAGGTGAAAGGAAAAAGCAGAATGGAAGAAAGAGAGGGCAAAGAGGGTTGAAGAGAAAAAGGGATTGCAGTGAAGAGAATGGTGAGCAGCAGAGAAGTTGTGTTGGTCAGAGAGAAGAAAGTGCCACCAGAGTCCCAAAATAGATTAGCTGCCGTTATTGCCACAGTGCACACTGGAAAATTCAGCACTGACTGACTAAAGATTCCAGGGGCCTGGGGAAGCAGCAAAAGCTTGAACCTTTTCCTTGAGAGGCTGAGTAGGTATAGCCCTTACAGATATCACTGGGAACTGCATCTGCCAACTGCAATCTTGACGGAAGCGTTACCCTATAGGTACAGACCTACACTGGGAGAATTGGAGTCTATCCTACATGACTTTCCATTTGGCCTTTCTTGCAGCAATTGTCACTGCCAGGTCCCGTCTCTGTCCTCAGCAAAGTACAGGAGCTAGGACTGTAATGAGCTCGTACGTGGCTGTGAGAGGAAGGTGCCTTGTGCTCAGCATGTGCAGGCCTTAGTGGTAATCTTCCTTAAGAGGAAAAAATGTAAAGAAAGATGGATTATTGACTTGTGAGAGAATGTAACAAAGGTCTGACTCAAACAAAAAGATATTTTCAAAAGCACTGAGAGTTGTGTGCTCAGTGCTTATTGAATTACTGTGGGAACTGAGTGAAAAAATTCCTTTTTCTCTTTGAAAAGCTTTAGGCCAAAATAGCGGGTTAATGGACTTTCCAAGCAGTGATCAAATAGCACTAGAGTTCAGCAGAAGGTGAAGGTGGTCCAAGTGACAGCCCCACAAGTTGAAGGGTCAAAAAAACTTGACATACAAACAAAGCAACACCCCAGCCCTGCAAGAAACTATTAAGAGTGTATGAGACCTTGTGTGCTAGGCTTTCCAACTTCATATACTGTAAATATTTTTATAAAACTCTAAACAGTCTTTGCCCCTCTCGATCTCTCCCTGCCACCCTTGCTATAGTGTATTCCTTGCCGTGAAATGCTGCTGTGACTGGCACAGTTTTCAGCTGTTACTTCATTTCATGTACATGTTGTTATTTGCATGGTGACTACAAGTAATATCGGCACAGTTCAGCTGCTTAGTACGGGACTTCTGGCCCTGAAGAGTTTGCAGTCTAGATAGACAAGGCAATGGTTGGGAGGGGAAGCAAGGAGATGAGGCCACTTTCTCAGGGTCATCATGGGGCAGCCAGGAGCATAATCTTCTGACTTCCCCACAGGCACCTCATGCACTAGACAAGACTGCCTCCCTTGTTGTAATTCTGAGCTGTCATTTCTCTGTCCCCTTCTCCCCCATTGCTCTGTAGCTTATTCACCATTGCTTATTATGAAAATTAGAATTAGTTTTCTGTAGATGGTCACAAATTGATGCATGTCTGGTACCTAAGGGGTTAATCCGTAAAGGTCTCCTAAAAGAGTATGTTGTGGAAAAGTTGCACAGATGGAATATCAGAGATAGACTACAGTAATTTTTTCTCTGCATTCTTTTGTCTCTTTGGGATTTTGTAATTTTTGGACTGCATCTTTGGATATAATAAAGAGACCAGATGGCTCAGTGTGTGTGGTGAATTCAGTGCTTTCGTGATGAGTAGCTGCACTGGAATAAGGGAGACAGAGGTTCGGGTTTATTCCTTTTAGGTTCAAAACCATTCCTTCTTTGTAAGCTAGCCATGAGTACCTTGTAAGGGAGCTGCTTTCAGAAATATCTGTGCTAAATTTACCCACTGAAGTTACAAGAGCTGTTACCTCAGATGTCTGAAGGTCGTGCTGAGAGTTTTGAACTTGAACTGTCTTAGACAAGGATAGTAGAAAAGGGTCCTTGTATTACAGAGAAAGCAAGTCAGCCTAGCTGGAGTTCACTGTATCCACACCCTAGTATGTGTCAGCATAATCTCAAATATCACTGACCTCTACCACACAGCTATTTCACTTCTTTAAAAAATCCTTTCTAAAGCATACTAGTTTTATGTGGTCCTCTTCAGCCTGTGTTTTCTCTGAACTCAGCTGCCAGTAACTTCAATTTGTTTGAAGGCATTCAGGCTCTTTGCAGGAAGAGCGTGATGCCTGGCAGGCGCAGGCACGGTCTGCAGTGTTTCCGTGTGATTTGAAATGACATTCGTTTCCACTGTGCAGTGAAAAATGTTACTGAGCTGTTTTGTATTCCTTTGGCTTCAATTCCCTACTCTGCTCTGTAATTATATCTATGATTTACAATGGTGCAAAACACCAAGTGTCTCGTTATAACCAGGGTTAAAAACATTGTTCTAATTGATTCATTAAAATCAGAGACAATACAAGGCCTTGTGGCCAAAGCATGGGATGTAGAATCAGAAGAGGTGGCTTCTCTTCCTAACTTTGCTACCTGCTTCCTAGGTGAATTTGGATAAGTCATTAAGCCCAGACTTAAACCAAACTTAAATATAACCAACTCAGTTCAGGAATGGTAACATAGTGCTCTGAGACAGAGATGCTAAGTCTTATGAGAACTGCAAAATATTACGGTTGAATACTGAAACATTTTGTGGATCAGTTTCTTTTCTACCCTGTAGATTTAGAAGCCTCCTACATCCAAGCAAAATGTACCATGAGGGAATAATATAAATTAAGGCAGAGGTGTTAAACAATGGAAAATCAGGCCTGGTGACATACTGGTATTCATGCAGGGTGAGGATGGGGACAGTGCCCTTCAGCAATCACTATGTGCCATTTGACTGAATGCAGAGACATTCCTCAACACAGATTCCTGCCAATCCTCGATAGGGTTTGAGCAAAGGTCCCGTCCTGGCCTGCTTCCTGTTGAATGCACATAAAAGAAATTCAAAACTTCAGCAGAGGCCTCTTCTCTCCTGCCGTATCCTCCCGCCACAAAGCAGCATAGGCAGGCAGCCCAGAAGCTGTTTGAGAGATGATGCCTCTTGGCCCCCTTGCCTTTGCCAGCACAGCTGCAGACTCCAGGCAGACATGGCTTAGCTCTTGTTTGGCTGCTGACAGCTATACTTCAGTCCCCTCCGTTTTTCGTTAGTTTTGCAAACTTGGTCCCCATCCTTCCCCAAGATGCCAGATTCCTAATTTGACTTTCATCTTCAGGGCACCAGGGTCTGGCTGGCAGGGCTGATCAAACAGCTCTCAGCACAGCAGTGCTGTCAGATGAGACAGACCCACCTCGTGAGAACGTTCATTTCACTTTTATATGGAGGCAGAGGATCTATCCAGCTCATGTTCTGGTCTGCAACAAGCCCTGTCTGCCAGATTTAAAATAACCTTTCTTGGACTGCTTATTTGTCTGTCCTGCTTTTCATTCCCCGCTCCTGATAAGTACAGCACAGTCAAATAGTCCAGTCAGAGCCTGCTGGGGAGGAGAAGCTGGGGCAGAGGCCCTGGGTGGGCAGGCAGGCAGGGCAAGGCAAGGCGATGAGGAAGCAGAGCATGTCTCTGTAGCCCTTGCTTCAGCACTTGCTTGCGCTTGGGGTCAGTTCTGAGGCAGAGACTGTTCTCATCCTGGCTCCTCAGCAGCATCCACCATCCTGAAGGGAAAGCACCTGGGAGTATTTGGTACATATGAGCTAGAAGAGCTGAATGTCCCAGTGGGTAACAAGTGGCACCTTTCAAAGCAAAAGTGCTGCCTTCGCAAGTGCTAAGGGGATGTGTACTCTCTTCTGCCTGGTGTGATCATGCATGATCTGAAAAGGGCTGGGACTGGGAAGCTGATGTGAGACCAGAGGAATGTCAAAGCAGTCACATAACAAGTCAGAATAAGGTCTATGTCCTGGCCGACTCTAAGTGTAACAGGTAACAAGATAGCAGGGAATATTCTGAATAGTTCCAGACTCATACAGTTTTGTGTAAATATGAAATAGCCTTCCTTTTTTTTTAAATATCTGATCCAAGGCAGAAACGTACAGTGATTTATGCTAACCTAGGAGGTAGTCAGTAATAAACTGCTGAGCATGTTTACCATAGGAAGAATATTTTTTGCTTTTTATGAGATCTGTGTTTTGGCATTGGACTAGCAGGATTCTGCAGAGGGAAAATCAATTGCATGAAGGGTGTCATTGTAAATTTCAATGAATTGTCTATAAATTCGATTTATAGAAAATCAAGTTGAGTTTAATAGGAAAAATGAAAGGAATAGACCACCTACATTCTGTAAAGCAGATCAATAAAATAATAAGAACAGAAAAAGTCAGCATGTTGGGGAATTACAGGGTTGTGTCTGATGGCTTCTGCCTGGAAACAGACAAGGCTGCATTCCTGCTGCGGCCGAGTTGGGAAAGAGCAGGTTGCTTCTAGATAAAGAGTGTTTGCTTACACATCAGAGATGGGCCTGAGCTGATGTGGAACTGAGCTTGAAAATATTTGGGTGCTTTGTATCCAGGCCTGTTGCTACAGGGGCTACAGAAAAAGTGAAGAATTTGAGAGAAATTGAGGTTCTTTGAAGCTGGAGGTTGGACAAAATAATTTCTTAAGACCTCTTCTAGCCCCCATTTTTGATGGGTTGTAAAAATGTTGGAAATACGTGTAAGAGTGAGGGGAGAAAATGAGAACATGCTTATTTGCAGTGGAGCCTTTTACGTTACACTGAGAACGTGCACTCGTGTTTGCCCAGTGTATACAGAGTAAGAGTGGTGTAAAGGAGTCTTAAAGTAAATATTAGAATAGGAACTTGAATAAATAATAGTGTAAAGACAGATATTAAGGCAAACAAAAGTAATGCCCTAAGACCAAATTTCTGGTTTAGGAAACATGTATACCTCTCATTGCTTTTAGGAAAATTCCCACAAACACATCTGCAGCTCAGAGGGCAGAATTTCTCCAGGCAGGCATATTCAGAATAAAATGCATGTGGGGTTAGTAAAGGTAACTAGTGACATTTCAATAAAGGTGAGTATTCTCGGTTATATCACTGACTCAGAACTCGCATTATTGATAGACGCTTACAACCTTGAATCAAAGCATGACAGGGGAAGAAGAAGGAAAAACAGGTTAGGGGAACAGCAATTGGGCAAGATTAGAAAAACAAGATTTTCTATAAAATCTGGCAATGATTTGGGAGAGTTTGTTACCAAACATGACCCTGGTATCTTATTGTAACTTTTTTGCAAGAGGTTGTTACTCATTTTCCCAGTAGCAGGAATGTCCAGCAGTGCAATCTCTCAGTGTCTTTGCAGTTTGAAGAGAAAGCCAGAAGGAAAGGTATATTGAAGAACTGGGGTAACGTTTAAAAGGTGAAGAAAAAAGAAGGAAGGAGATATAAGCAGCACAGATTTCAAGAAAATAAGTAAAGGTCCGTTAATAACCAGAGGTAGAAACAGTGTTTAGAAAGTGTTTAGGAAAGGTTTATCTAGTTCCTTTCACAGGAATGGGTTAACAGAGCTTCCTTCTCACTGTACGTTTTATCCTTTCTTGCAAACGTTGCATTCTGCGGGCTATCTAAGGAGCTCTGGGCCTAGAAAAAGTCAGTATGTGGTAACACCACTTCTACGGATGCACAGTAATGTGGTTTTAAGAAAAGCTAACCATGTCGAGCCTTGCAGTACTGTCATCTTCTTCAGTTCTGGCTCCCCCACCAGATTTCTGTTCACTTTGTCCAAATTTCTGTAGTGTGGCAGTGGAGCCGTGTCTTTTGACACCTTAGCTAGATCCATGCAAATCTGAGTGCTAGTCTGCAGACAGTTTTCTATGATTGTAAGGAAAACAATCTGGGAAGTAAGCACAGTTAAAACACCACAGACTTGTACTGCAAGCAGAGCTGTAATCATGAAAAAGTACCTTATGTGAGCACAGCCCATTCCTGTAGATTAAAGGAATAAGCTGTAGCAATACAGACACAGCTATCCTGTTTAACTGCCTCCACACTGAAGGCTTTGTTTCATTATATCTATTTCTAAACAGACCTGGATACAGAGGCACCAGAACTGTGACTGTTGTAATTTACCTTCTGCGTTACTTTTTTCTCCGCTGACACGTCATGTCTGGCGCTGTGATCAGCCAGACGAGGTCACTCCAGTGAATCTGATAGCTTTTAACGGAAGGACCTGCTCTCTGCATTAATATAATTGCAGGTTATTTGTGAGATTCCTTCCATGTCTTACTTCCTGAAGGCCTGGCACAGAAATCTGGTTTTGTAATTTGAGTACTAAAGAGTGGCTGGATGTAATTATGTGCTCCATTATTCCAGCAGCCTCTGTAGCATGAAAAGTAAAAGCTCAGTGTTGCCATTAGTACCGAAAATACACAGGTTGGTACATAATAACTATCTTGCGCAAGCAGTGTAGTGGGCAGTGTGTACACAGGTGTGACTTTAATTTTATCGAGGGTCTATTTTGCACTGTTTATAAATGTTTCCCGAAAGAGACTGATGAGATTTCTAGTTATACGCTCATTATATCTCTCTTGAAGTCACAGATTGCACAGAAAATGTAGAATAAATAAGCCTTGACAGTAGCAATAGGTTCCCCACTAAAGCAAAGCAGAATTTTGGGGGAGCATAATTTACCTTTTTGTCAGATGTCATTTTGGTGACCATAAACAGGGGGAATGGGATGTACGTGCTCAGACCTACAGACGGATTGATTGGCTGCAGAACAAATGTAATTGCGGCTGAACATTTTGTCTCACAGCAGCTGCGTGCTGCCTCTTTGGCTCTGTGAATGGTCTGGTCACTGGAGTTTTGAATGGGCAAAGGCTGCTGTTAATAAAGACACAGGAAAGAGAGAGTATTCATGCAAGACCTGAAATTTAAGCCTATATCCAGACCTGACCAGGAAGTACATATCCTAATTCAGTAATACACTGTACGTTAAAAATATGCATTGTAGAATTTGGGCTATAAATACTGCTTTCAGTCAGACATCCCGTGCTATGATGGTAATGACACTTCGTACTCCTACAAACAGAAAATTATTACATGAAAGATTTAAAGTTCACAACGGCTTTGACTACTGGTTATTATTAGCATTGTTTTATAGATGCATACACAAATTCAGACTGAAGATCAAGGATTTACCAAAGTTTGTACGGAATAGTCTATAGAAAAACTAAAACTCCTCCAGAGCCAGAGTCCAGTACTTCAGCTTAGGTACTATCCTTTTGTCCCTACTGAAGCTGACGGCCAGATCTTCACACACAGGATGCTGAGTTACTTGGGTTCTGGATACTCTCAGTAGATCTTCTTAGCTGGTGCTTCACTTCAGGCCAGAATCTGCACGTAGGGCACGCTGCTGTAGGCAAACGCACTGGTTGTGAAACAGTAACTCTCTCATGAAGGCAGCAAACATCAGTAATGTTCCTGCAAAACAGCCCTGCGTGGAGCCAGCTGTAAGCATCAGCGCTGCATATTGTTGTCCAGGGTAATGCAGATGGACGAGGACTGTGTTTCCTCTGTCTTCTTTGCTAATGCCCGAGTTTCTGAGAGCCAGGCTGGCTCCTGGCCCTCCTTCTGGGTGGGGACAGGGGGGATGCAGCAGTGGCTGTTCTGGGAGGTGACCTGTCTGGCCAGCCGCCGCCATCTCCCCAGGTCTTCCCTTCTCAGCTGAGACCTTTCTGTCTACTGCATGGGCGCCTGTTTAGTCAGGCAAAACCTGTGCTGTGTGACAGGCCTAATGTCGCTTGAGAAATGGCAAAGCATCAGCTGCAGACGTGCAGAAGAGCAGCCCCTGCAAGAAGAGGGGACTCCATCATATGCTGCTGCTTCACTGGAAACAGAAACCAGGGCTTTGGATGAGCAGTTGGTCCCGCAGCTGGTGTGGTAGAATCGATGAAGGGCGCGATGCCGTGGCATCATGTGATAGTGCCTCGTCAGGCATCGATGCAACGTCATGTGGTATAAACGTCCTGTGCCACCAAACACGGTTTACAGTGCAATTAGAAGGCTGATAGCACTGTTGGTAGGCATACACAAGGCAGTGTTGTTATGCAATATGAGGGTAGATCTTAATGATATGGTACCTTCCATTGCTATAGTAGTAAATAAAAAACAGGTAAACTCACTTTTTGTTGCTACAGTGTCCAAATTAGAAGCTACTAATTAGTGTTTATCCTCACTTATGCTGCTAAGCTCCAAGCCTACATTCTTCTAGAGACAGTTCAGCTGCTTTCTGAGGATCTGGTGAAGAGACAGTTTTGTAGAAGGAAGGACACTGATCTGGGAGCCAGGAGACTGACATTGTACTCATGGCTGTGTTACTGACTTGCTGCATGACCACTGAGTCAGTCGTACCAGCTTTCCGTGCTTCTTTTTGCCCTCTTGACTTTTGCCTGTTTCATCTTTTAAGGTTGCAAGGAAGGGATTTCTTTTTAATCTGTATTTGTACAGCACCTAATATAAAGGGATCTAGGTTTCAGTGGGAGTCCTTACAAGCTACTGCAATGCAAACAGCACATTGTAGCTGTGTTACTCAACTTCGGTCTAAGGGTGATAAAGCTGCCACGTGGAGGCTGGACAGACTTACTCATGCTCAGTTTATGTCTGTGCAGCTTCTAATCTTTAAACTGCAATTATAATCTCCTCCATGCTAGTGTGATAAAGCTTTCTATCTCACAAGGCAGCTCAATCAATGCCCTTCTGGTCTATATTTGAAGGTTGTACTACCATGACTGTGTCAAGAAAGGGTGTAATTTTTTCTTTTTTAACTTAGATCAATGTGCCAGTGAAAGTTCTGATAAAGATACAGTTACACAGCTGTAAAAGTGCACAGGACTGCATAATATTTTTGCTTTTCAGAATAGAAATAGACTTTTATAGCAGTGTCACTATTTCTGTATATGGAAGGAAAAGATGAAGTGACGACGTCAATTCTGCCAGTCTAACACAGCAAAATATTTTAAGTGCAATTCCATTACAGGATTAAGCTGGGAGAAGCTCGTGTGCTTCACAGGTGTAACCTTGTCTTTTCCTTTCCTTTCTTACTGAGCTAGGAAGTATTTTTCCTTCTTGCCTTCTCTCTCCTTTCTTTTGGAGCTGGCTTTTCCTGTCATACTACATGCTCACGAAAGAGCTTGGCATTTTTCCCTGCCCTTTGCAGCTTTGGAATGCTTTCTTCCTCTTTCTCAATCCCTGTTACGACTGCAAGTAAGGCAGAGGTGTTGTCTTTTGTTTTGCTGCTGCTTTTAAGTCACATGATGATATTTAGGAAATATGTGGACCTGCAATACTGCAAGATTACACCCATAATGAAAAAAAGATCACAAAAATGCAAAATGGGTTAATGAGTGCCCAGATCCTTAAAGGGTCAGGTTCAAGTTTAGGGCAACAGTAGCTACTAGTGGCCAGCAGTTTGATTCTCCAATATGTTCATTACCCATGTGGCCAGATAATTAAAAAAAAAAAAAGAAAGGCTGGTCCTATGTTTGGATACCAACCGAGAGTTCACCAGGAAAGTGCAAATGTAAACATGGTGTTCACAAGAGGGCCGTGGCTCTAGGATCCTTCACAGTGCCAGGTATGCTGTTGCTTTAAGGATTAAAAATAATTAGATGCCCACTGTTCTCAGAAACAAGAAGCACCCCTCAACATGTCCAACAGATGCTTCCTACTATCCTTTTTCTTTGTGGCTTTATCTATACAAAAGAAAAGATGGTAGAAGGTGATACCATAGGCCTCCGCATTGCTTCCTAGAGTTTATGTAAGACTTTACTGTGAGGTAGCAGGCAGGCAGTTAATTATTACTTTAGACTGAGGTCTTGACATTAGTGCCAGTCAGGTCACGATTTGCCATTGTTAAAAGCATTGCACAGTGCCAAGTATAGCAATGCTTCAAAGACAGTAGCAAAAACAGAACCCCTGGTTGCTTAGCAAGTATCTGTAAATTTGGCAAATATCTATCTATCTATCTATCTCTCTCTCTCTCTATCTATCTATCACCCAGGTAAAGGATGACCCTCAAGTCTAATCAATTTCAATGGGGTTAAAATTTACCTTCCTATGTTTTTCCTTATGGATTTTCAAATAGTAGTACTATTACTTTTCTGTCCTCGTTCTCAATTTTCAGCTCCATTTAACAGCAGCTCTAAGACACTGCAACTGAGGACTCCATGCTGTTCAGCATTATTTGGAAGCCCAGCAAACCACCATGTATTGTATCCACAGGGCAGTGCCATATACCATCCATTCAAACCGCTTGATGTCTGTTTCAAATAAGCTTTTTTAAAATTTTATTTTAGAAAAGCTTGTGTGGGCTTAAGCAGCAGTTGAAATTAAATAGGGCAGCATAAGCTAATAGCATGACTCATGGGAAGGAAATAGAGCAGCAGTTGGTAGAAACTGTTTGGTAACAAAGAGTGTTTATATTCATAAATTCATACAGGCTAACATGAGGCTTACAAAAAGGTTGTTTAAGGAGCAGAAAACTAAACTCCTGTCTTGAGATTCTTCCAGTTCGTAAAGACTTCTCTTTCCATCAGACACTTTCCTTTCCCTCCTCAGCCCCTCTTGTACACCTGATTACTTAAGAAGAGAGAGGAGGAAAAAAAGGCAATCTTTGGTGGTGGTGAATGGTGAATGGGCTGGTCCAGTGGCATTTCTGCATGCTGCACAAGTATCTGTGTTTAAAGTAAGTTAAAATAACAGTACAGATACACCAACTGTGAATTTGTGCAGATCTTTGCTAAACCATTGACTCATACCTGTAGAAGTAAATTATATGTTTCTGATACCAGCCATTTTGTCATTACTGAATTGAGCAGGAGTGCGGTATGAATGCTATTGTGTCAGCAGGGCTTAGACCTTGGACGCTGCAACAAAAGACATACTTTATCAATGTGCTCATGTTACTGAATCCAAATCCTGGCTCTGAGACTATGTGATTATAATCTAAAATCAGCTGATCTAACTGAGAAATAATTCCACTGAAGTTAATGGAAATTACACAGGGTTTTATATAGTGTCAGGGGAAAAAATTTATCAGGCCTAGCCTTTTATTGTGCAAGCTGAGACTGGTTTTAATTTCACAGTTCATCTGAGTGATGGGCATTCATCTGTGACTTGTTGGGTAGGTTTGTTTGGGTGTGAGTAGCCTTTGACACAGCTGATCACGAGGCACTAGAAAGCTTTATGAAGACAAACACTCAAGCAAATATAATATGATTTTACAAAGAATCCTGCCTGGTGAAGTAAGGCTAAGGCATTACCCAGAAGGAACATTGCTTACAGTGGAAACACTGTGCAGGTTACATCCTGCAGAATGCAGAGTAGATGGAGACTGTAAGCAAGCTGAAAGGAAAGTGAATGTATATCATCCAGCAAAAAACAGACAGGAAGAGCTTTCATGTTCCCAAGTGGGCCATGCTGCAGGAGGATGTACCCCTTAGCAGGTTAGCTGGCTTTGCTACCAAGTGGGAGAAGTGTGCAAATGTAACAGATTTTGCTTAAAAGGCATCAGACAATAATGCTGACAGATTTAAGAGGGATGTTCTTAGATGAATACACACATAATGCTGAGAATAGGAACATGCCTTGCATGAGTCAGTGGGTGAATTTACTAAACATGTAGGAATATCCAGTTTCTGGGAAGGGCTGGAAGGATGCTGGATGCTCTGGCAAGAGCAATGGTCAGAAAAATTCTGTATGTGAGGTCTACCATATCTTACAATATGCATTCAGGTAATAAGACATGGTACATTGCTGCAGAATTCAGAGAATTCTCTCTAAATGGGAATGGAGCATAAGATGTCCTTGGGGGTATTCACAAACAACAGGAGAGCAGTGAACAGCAAAGGCAAAAGGCTGCTGGAAAAAACCAAAACAGATAAGAAGGAACATATACCATTTAGTGTTTCCTAATGAAACAGAAGCAGGGCCCCAAACAGAACTTCACAGTCTGGAAAACCAAGACTGCTTTCCCTGGGGAGCAGTTTGTGTAAGCAGTTAAAAGGTCCCAAGCCACAGACTCCGTAACAACAAAGATAACGAGTGTGGTTCGTCATTACACATAGATGACCATATGCTATAGCTACCCAAAGCTTTGGCTAGAGGCAGCTGTCCCACATTGCAGTAGCGCGCAGCAATATGAGGTACAGGTAAAGATTAAAAACATAAAAACCAATTAATCACAGCACAACCAAGAGAAGGAGGTAAAAGTTTGTGTTATTTATAGTGGCATCCACTATAGGGAGTTAATGGGGAGCTAATCTGCACCTTCCCCGTAACAGAGCTGTGATATCTGCAATATTCTTGATCTGTTATGAAGGAGAAAATCAATACTGAAGTGTTTCAGTGCCATTAGGAAGTAAAGTACAATCACTTCACCTGGAAGAGTGAATCTAATGAAAACACCTTACAGTGAAAGAGCACAGAGGTTCTTGACTGGCCTGCAGCTCTTACTGCATTTTTGTCTCTTTTGGTCTCATCCCAGTGATGCTCCAGACCTCCAGCTTTGTTTCTGTGACTAAAACTCCTGCCCTTTCTGTGAGATCACTCCGAAAAGAAGCCAGAAAATATCAGTCAGTACTAAAGTCACAAGGTCTATCTGGTCTTCCTGTCGTGTGAAATCTCTCCTCTTTTTGACCCCCATTGTATGATAAATGAGTAAGGAAACAGAATTTCAGGGGGAGGAAGTGATAGCCTTGAATTATCCTTTGGGGCAATGTGATAATCTAGGCTGAGTTGATTAGTCATCCAGAACAATTAAAATATTGCTTTATAATATTTAAGTAACTTAACCTCTGCAAATGACTGTAATATCTGGGAAAGGCATTGCTTGCCAGGGGAAGATAAAAGCAGATACACAAACTGATCCAATTCTTCTGAAGTTTTTAGAACCTAAACACATACACTGGGAGAGATTGTGATCAAACAAACTTCAACTAGGATTTGACAAAGAGCTTGTTTATACCTCTAAGGCAAAATGGCAGACACTAACTTAATATGTCTTTATCCATTTCCAGTGCATGGCATGAGCCTCAGTTTCAGAAAATACTCTGTTCCATTCAATTCTCAGTTGCTTTAGAATATCTGAGCTCTTACGACGTCTTGATAATGGACTATTTCTTTGTACCAGATCAAGTATCAGGGATTAAACTCCTGGTGTTTTGCATCCAAATGAGATTTCTACTGGAACAGAAATATTTGCATTTAGAAGTTGACTGTGTGAATCAATGTGCTACACTTTTAATTATCCTTTGCTGATTAGACTTTCTGGGATAAAAGTTCCAGGGTGAATATTTTGTATAGAATCTCTAACTTCTCTAAAGTATAATCCATCATTCTGTGATTACTACTGATCTAGTCAGATCATTTGCTTGCTGTGCTCATATTTAACAGATCCTTTTGCAGTCAGGGTGGAATTGGGAAGCAGAGGATACAAAAGAAAATCCATGGCTTAATCTTTCAGAAAAAGTTTCTTCACATTTTGAAATCTGTCCAGCACATGTCAGATAAGTCAATAAGATACATGTCACGGAAAGAATACAAAACCACCACTCATTTATCAAACAAAAAGAAATACGGACTATTTTCCTCTCCTCTGGTTAGTTCAAACTTCAGGGATTTTAGTGGCCTCTAATGCCCTCTAATGGACAAATCTGTTGGAGCAGCGTCCTCTTGCAGACCGTGCAAAAGGGGGTGAAACAATCAAATATGTCAATGGAGAAAGAGCTGTAGCACTGCCAGTGAGGCTGCACAGCTTTCACTGGGAGCCTGCCAGCTCTTAGATTAAAACCCTTGTTTAAGGGGTTTGTAGCTTAGAAATATTAAGTCACCTCTTACCAAAAACTTGGCAGATCCTTTCCTTCCTCCCTTCCTTCCTCATTTACTTAAGTTTGTGTGTTTAGCTTCACTTAAGAACAGTAGGAAAATATTTTTGACGCTGATCCCAGATTTGGCACATTTCTTCCAGAACGATACCCTATCCATCAGGAATTGAAACCAAACATGTGCCTTACAGAGGAACGCCTCCATAAGTGATGGTGGGTTTCTGGACCAAAGCTGGTAAGTAGAAATTAAAAAGTATCACTTAGCATATTTGAGCCACTGCTGGAGCATTTGACAAATGCTGGTGAAAATGAGAAAGTGGGATGGAAGGAATGAAGAGAAGAAATTGAAGTATGAAACAGAGACTTCAGTGAGTAGGAGAAAAAAAAAAAAGGTTAATAAATAAATAATTTGAGTTGAAAATACACAGTAGGGAAAAGCAAAAGATAAAGATGTGGGAGGGGAAAAATCCATATTCTCTGGCAAGAAGCCAAGAGAAGTGTCACCTCCAAGAGCCAGTTCAGGCATAATAAAAAAGAGGCCCAGATCTCCTCAGTAAATTGTAGGTGATTATCTAGAAATTAACTGAATCTTAAAGAGTAAAATGCATCAGAAAGAAAGGAAATGCTTACGGGCTTCTAGCTTTAAAGGGAATTTTATTGGAAGTTGTGTTGTTAAATTATGCTATCTAACAACATAGGATCAACGCCGTTACTCTAGAGTAAGGGACAAAGCGAGTGAGTTGAGAATTAGTGTGGATTTTACTACAGATCTGGCCAGGTCATTTGCTCTGTGTGCCTCAACTTTCTCATCTGGTTCCCCATCCTCTTACTCAGGCAAAAAGCAGAAGTGCCAGAATACCTCCAAGGAAGTGATTCAAGTGGCATTTTGGCTTGACTAGAAACACCAGTGTCTGGAAATTTCATGAGACGGACTGTTCCCACATAGATAAATTTCCAACTCGTACTTCTAATGGCTTGGCTCTTCAGGTTTTAGTACATCTAAACCTATGCTGAGAGGGAATAGAGGACATAGCAGGGACTTTCCTCTTACATGTGACTCCTACCACGAGTGCCACTTTTGACAGCCACAATGGGAAATTTTTAGTGAGGAAAAACCATTGGCATTCACACTAACACCTGACAAGACTTTGTGGATGCCTTAGGCTGTAATTTCTTATTTTAGTTTACATATAAGCTTAAGGAAGTGCATTAAGCAGCTCTTCCTAAAGTGTCTTTAAAAAATCCACCAAAATAACCAAGAAGCATGATATTGTCAAGAGCTGCTAAAGAAATGGTACCACAACTCAGAACTTATCTGGAGCTAGGGAACTTGGAATGATTTATCTTCAAATAGTATCTAACTAGCAGTTACAAACTGTCATGTGTCTGCCTGTTGGAGGACAAAATAATGTGGGTTTTCATGTATCCAACAGACAGGGTCTAGCACAAAAATTAATAGTAGAGATACTGTGGTTTTTTCTAAGACAGCAGGTCACTTCTAGGATAGTGGGTCTCAGAGCACTTTGTATTGAACATAGGAAAAAGAGGAAACAATTAACAGGAAGCAGAGAGCATTGGGAAAGAACAATCTTTACCAAATACTGGCTGGAATTTTCCAAAGAGTTTGGGGGAAACGCTACGAGAATTTCCAACATGGCCATTCAACCTCTGAAGTTTCCCCTCATCTGAAATCTGGGAATACTACAGCAAGTTGTGTTTGTTTTTAGGGAACAGATTTGCTTTGGGAAAAAACACTATGAGAAACAGGAAGAAGCACTGTTTGTTTTGTTTAGTAAATTTTGAAGGGAAGAAATAGCCTGTCTTTTTCTCCCTAAGTCAAGAGTTCCCAAGATGCTTCTCCCTCAGCTAATCTTATCACCCCTGATTTCTTTTTGGCTTTTTCAGACATGTTTTTCATAAGCATATCAGTAAGCTGAAGCCCTTTCCTGCCCCCTACATGAATTATTATTGTTTAGATTTTGGCAGAATGTAGAGATCCCTATGAAGATTGTGGCTGTATTGCCTTAAGTGGATATTATTCCTGCCTGATTGCTATGGGATACTTAGAGGTCAAATATATAAACAGTTGAAAAAGGAGGTTTGACAAATTCATGGAGGAAGGGCCCAGCAGGAGTGGTTCAGCCTCCAGCAATCCCAGAACTGCTGTCTGCTGGGAATTTGAAAGGTATGTCAGCGGAGGGAGTGCTCTGCTTGCACTGCTGTGCTGTATAGGCACTGTCTCTAAGTACAGCAATAGACTTGCTCGGAAAAACAGGTAACTGTTCTGAGGCATGCCCTCTTATCTACCTACCATCAGCAAAATGAGCCAACTTAGTTCAAACCAGCGAGGAAGGGTGAGGAAGGTGAGGATGAGATAAAGCTGGTTGACTTTGCCTGGACGTGTGTGGTGGGTTGACCCTGGCTGGACGCCAGGTGCCCACCAAAGTCGCTCTATCACCCCCTCATCAGCTGGACCGGGGAGAGAAAATACAACCAAAGGCTCACGGGTCGAGATAAGGACAGGGAGAGATCACTCACCAATTACTGTCACAGGCAAAACAGACTCGACTTGGGGAAATTAGTTTAATTTATTACCAATCAAATCAGAGTAGGATAATGAGAAAATAAAAATTAAATCTTAAAACATCTTCCCCCCCACCCCTCCCTTCTTCCCAGGCTTAACTTCCCGATTTGTCTAACTCCCCCACCACCAGCAGCACAGGGGGACAGGGAATGGGGGTTGTGGTCAGTTCATCACACGTTGTCTCTGCCGCTCCTTCCTCCTCAGGGGGAGGACCCCTCACCCTCCTCCATTGTGGGGTCCCTCCCACAGGAGACAGTCCTCCACGAACTTCTCCAATGTGGGTCCTTCCCATGGGCTACGGTTCTTCACGAACTGCTCCAGTGTGGCTTCTTTCCACGGGGTGCAGTCCTTCAGGAACAGACTGCTCCAGTGTGGGTCCCCCACGGGGTCACAAGTCCTGCCAGCAAACCTGCTCCAGCGTGGGCTCCTCTCTTCACGGGTCCACAGGACCTGCCAGGAGCCTGCTCCAGCACGGGCTTCCCACGGGATCACAGCCTCTTTTGGGCATCCACCTGCTCTGGCATGGGGTCTTCCACGGGCTGCAGGTGGATATCTGCTCCACTGTGGACCTCCATGGGCTGCAGGGGGACAGCCTGCCTCACCATGGTCTTCACCACGGGCTGCAGGGGAATCTCTGCTCTGGCGCCCGGAGCACCTCCTCCCCCGCCTTCTTCCCTGACCTTGCTGTCTGCAGGGCTGTTCTTCTCATATATTCTCACTCCTCTCTCTGGCTGCGGTTGTGCAGGGTTTTTTTTGTTCCCCTTCTTAAATATGTTATCCCAGAGGCGCTACCACTGTCGCTGATGGGCTTGGCCTTGGCCAGCGGTGGGTCCATCTTGGAGCTGGCTGGCATTGGCTCTATCGGACATAGGGGAAGCTTCTAGCAGCTTCTCACAGAAGTCGCCCCTGTAGCCCCCCTGGTACCAAAACCTTGCCACGCAGACCCAATACAATGTGGAGGAAGGAGTGTTCATGCAATCCCTCCCAGTGGCAGGTGCTGGTCAAGGACAAGCAGCAATCCCATCTCCAGCCAAGACAGCGTTGGCAGAGAGCGTACATCTGTGGCTTGAGTAAGGCCTCACTCCATACAGTTTAAACTGGTTTTAAGGCTGATGTTTCAAACAGTGAGACCCCTTCCAGACAGAGCTGCGCTGGCCGCAGGTCTTAAAATTTCCAGCTGTTTGTCACTGCCTCTCTGCCTAATGCTACTGCCCCTACTTCTCTGCCAGCCCAAGGGACCGCCGGAGGAGTTACTGGATATGAGAAGGGATGAGACCTAGCCCGCAGAGGTTCTTTTAGTCATAAGTTAATAAACAATCCTAGGTAAGATCTTTACTCCACTGAATCCATTGGGTGTTTTGTGTTCATTTCTGCTTTTATACTCTCTGTGACAAAGCCTTTTCTGTCAGTTCAAACAGTTTCTGGGTGTGTAGCGGAGTGAACCAGACTCTTTCATCTCAGGGAACTCGGTGTTGGCCCTGCTCCCAGATACCCTGTGCACCTGTACGGGAAGAAGGCCTGTAGGAGCTGGAAGTCTTGGAGAACAGACATCTGGCCTCATCGTATTTTCCAGAGTTCGAAGTAACCATTTACCTATTCAAGGGGAATATTGGTGAGAATAACAAATGCTTACAAAATGATGCAGTGATACGAACTGCTCTTTTGCTGATGTGGTTATTGGCTGAGCCTTTCTTTGTGCTCAGACATACAAATACGGTTAGAAAAGGTTCCATGGACCGGCTTCATTCACCATCCAACTCAGTTAAGATTTTGATAATTAAGCAAATACATACACACACCATGTAGGTTTGATTTGGATATGAGTATATATAACCAATACATTAGAAGTCTTTTCTAGAACATAAGACAACATTTAGTTTTAAAAATCTTTTTGAAAGACATTAATGCTGACCATTATAATGCACTCTAATGCAAAGGAATCAATAGCCTTTACACCACAGATAGTTTGTTGTACGCAGCAAATGAATAATACAAAATTCAGTGCACTTAACAGCCCAACATTAGACTTCATAATTTGTATAAATCAGAATGCTTTTTGCATTTCCTGATAGTACCACAAGTTGTACAGACAGAAAACTACTATTTATTCTTCAACCAATTAATTGTTTTTTTCTTAAATAAAATATTTGCAATCGATTTTCACGTTTTTATAAAACATCTGCCTCTCCAAATATTTGCTATGAACCAAGTTCCTGAATTTGTGGCTAGAATGCAATGGAATTGTTCATAACTGTAAATCTGAATTACAGGAATGTCATTGTTTGTTATTTACAGGGAAAGTTACCTCAGAGTATATTTCATATTGCTATTGCTGGTAATAATTAATGTGTTACAATAATAGCAAGAGTCTCCAAGTCAAATCAAGGCCTCTGCTGGGTGGAGTAACAAAAAGTCAGTCCGTTTTATTCTCCAGTTCTTCACTATGCATTTGACAATTGTAAATCCTACGTTCAAGAGGTCTTACCTCAAGTTGCATCTTTATTTATATTGTCAGAATTTTAACTTGACTCTAGCATGAAAGGACATTATTTTGTGCTTCTGTCTGCCCAGAAGGAAAACAAATTAACATTCCCAAGAAGGAAACTGGAAGTGGATGTTTATTTGTCTTGTTATCTGTGTATCCTACTTTTCTGAGTCACAAAGAGTAAACAGTTGGCTGGGTACTGTATAACTAGACTGGGGAAGAATTTCTGTGTGCTACATTACGTATTTTTAGTTACTGCCAGAGTTCTGCAGTGAAGCCTTGAGATGTAACAGAAGCCATTAAACTGAAATAAACTAATTTATAAGAAGAATAACCTTCCTTTATTTAAAAGGTAAAATACAGCTATACATTCCAGTCTGCATA
Organism: Fregata magnificens; assembly: GCA_013389945.1. Taxonomy (NCBI): domain Eukaryota; kingdom Metazoa; phylum Chordata; class Aves; order Suliformes; family Fregatidae; genus Fregata; species Fregata magnificens. The sequence continues at coordinate 19,523 of WAAD01030139.1, read as the reverse complement.
TAATATCAAAATTGTAGATAATCTGCCAAGCACAGTGGCTTTGAAATGGCCACTGCAATTTGAATAAAGTAAGCATCTGCCAACTGCCTTGTGTTTCTGCCAAGAGAAGGCATAAATCATCCAGTAAAATCCTACTGAAACTTTAGACCAATGCACGCCTCAAGCTTGGAGAGGCGAAACATTCCCTTATAATCTGCGGTCAAAGGATAGAAATTTGGTTTACAATAGTTTACTGAGTAAATAATTTCAAGGGAGACTTTTAAAACAACCTTCTATTTTGAAGAGTAGTTTACACTATTTCAGTACTTTTTAACTTGTGAGGGTTTTTTGCCTTTCTCTCTCTTTCCCTGGCTCTGCAGGGTAAGCAACAGTAAATATTTACACACGGTAGGGCCAGAAGGAAACTGCCCCTTGCCAGTTCTCCTACGTGAAGCCTCACGTGCAAACATCTTTATTTTCTTTGTGAGAGGAGATGAACCACCCAGTCAGGCCCCTTCTTGCTTTACCCCAGGGACAGCCGGCGGGTCAGGCAGCTCCTTCCGAGAGCCACCCCACCCTGCACGAACTTGGAAACCGGCGGATCAGCCGTAGGGTACAGCCTCCGGCCAGTCCTCGGCACCGGCTCTACGAGCGGCACTCATCCTTGACGCTGCCGGGGCCGGGGGTGCCGGGGAGCGGCGGCCGATCCGGCGGGGCCGAAGCTCAGGGGAAGGACCGCAAGCGGCCGGTGCGGCCAGAGGCGCC
>WAAD01030139.1:2025-17792 GCA_013389945.1 Fregata magnificens | reverse complement strand
CGGCCCCGGCCGGGGGGCGGCGGCTGGCTGCGCCCATTGTGCTGGGCAGGGTGGCTGGGTGGGGCCGGGTGCTGCCTGCCGGTCTGTTATTCCTTCCAGCCGACCTGATGCTTCCCACCTATTTCTGGAGGGGGGATCCCGGTCTCGGCGGGGGAGCGGCCTGCCCTGTGCCAGTCCGGTCAAGATGCAGTGGCGTATCAGTCAGCTCTGTGCAGGGAGTGTTCCTCTTTGCTTCTGCTCCCCCACCTCTTCCAAAAGTGTGTTTGCTTTTCGTAGACATTCCTGTGCAATTTGCTTCTTTGCTTTTCATCATCTTGTTCGTCAGAAAGGAGGTAAAGCCTCAAGAATGAGTTTAAGGAGGACTACGTGAAACCGCTCGGGCAATCCTACCTTGTTCCCCAGAGCATAGCGGTGGATGTCGGGGGGAAATTTCGTCCGCATCCCTGGGAGCGCAGTTGTATGGGATGAAGCGGGTTTTCTAGCCAATGTTTTTGTAGTGATAGATATTTACTTCTCTCCGCAAAAGTCAGCGCTCGTAGTTTGGAGAAGGATTTTCTGAATGGAATGAAGAGGGATTTGTTGGCCTGAGACACTGTATTTCTCTGATCCACACGCAGACTGCTTACTGGGATTAGGTGGCATGACTTTCTCAGTGGGGCTAAGCTTAGCGCTTAGACTCTGCATTTTTACTCCCAAGATGCTTTCCTGACATGTAAGTGTGAGCTCAGTTTAGGCTGAATGATCGGTTTCTGTGTTGTCCGTCTCATTTTGCTATACTGTGAGTACAGCTTTTGTGTCACACAAGACACAGCTCTGTGAGACCCTGTTCAGTGTAACATCTATCAAAAACATTAAGCTGGTTCTGTAGATTGGATTTTGTTCACCTGCCTTAAAATCAGATGTCCCTCTCAGTGATGCTTGGCTTTTAACAACCCGCAGAAAGATTGTGGCCTGGTTGAATAAAAATAAGCTGTTCCTTTTTACATTTATATTAAAGCTGCTGTCAATGAAGTTTATTTAAAAAAGGAAAATATCAAACTTTGTCTTTTGACGTTAAAATGATGCAGATTTTTCCAATACATTTTAGGCATATTTGCATAGTTAACTTATCCCCCCCCCTTATCTTGAGTCATAGATCATTTTTTCCATAAGCTTAAAAAGCATGGTACTGATTATGCTCCCAGTAATGCAAGAAAATGTTTCTTTGTGTACTGGTGTTAAAAGGCCCTAGGCTCTGTCGTTTGCTTTGTTATGTATATTGTGGAATTGGGCTTGCCAACATCTGTTAGGAGTTAAGAACTTCAGCTTTTTGAAACAGAATTATTTTTCGATACATTTTATGGGATAACTACAGATAGGTGTATGGGAGGAATCCTCTACTGATAGGAACAAAGCTGTTCTGATTTTTGAGATGCTAAAATATTTGAGTTGCAGGGATAATATACATCAAATACGATATTGACTGTTGTAGTCATAGTGTAGTTTGCGTGATAGGTGCTATTTACAAAATTTTGATTAGTTTGTTGTGTATTTTTGTTTAACCAGTGCATTTTTTTTAATATTGTATCATCAAGTGAATGAAGCAGCGAAGCAAGGATGAGACGTTAATCTCTACTTTTTTGTGAGAAGTCTTCTCTCTCATTTATTAATTTCAACTCGGCATTCTTAGTTTTGTTTCTTTGCTTTTAATACGACGCTTCCTCTGCCTTGCCTAGTCTGACAGTGATCTTCACGGTGGAAAGGTGACTGTTCTTAACTGAATAGTCAAATGCCTGGTTATTGTGACACCATCGCTACTACTAAATGCATTGTCAATCAATGGTGATATTTATGCACTACTTGTAACTCCTTATGTTTGTGTCATTATTGGGTAGTCATGTGGTTATTAAGTTATCTACTTGTTACATTTTTTGACTGCTCCTTTGAGCATCAAGTTCATACTTCATAAAAATATGCTAAATATATGCACATTATTTTAGTGGTGATAATGCATTTCTGAGTTTTTGCATGCTATGTCTGCCCTTCTAAATGCAGGACCTCTTGATTCAGCACTGAGGGAGCCACTACTTATTATATCATTGGTATGTTTGAATAAGGAAGGGGAGCTCATGTTTGTGGGTTGTTTAACTTTGGGGTTTTTTTTCTGTGTGGAGAAGACCACATTTTTCAAGGTTTCTTCCTTCCTTTACAAAGGAGGAGAATATAACCATCTTTCACCAAAATTTATAGATGTAGACAGGCTTTTCATTCATTTGCTAAGTGCTTGAATTCATTTTAAGACAGATGAAACAACAAACTGAGAGAATGCTAATCTGTATTGAAAACAAGAAAAATCAGTGCAAACCAGTCTGTTCTTGTCTACTCTTGTTTATTGTTATAAATGCTGCTTTAACCAAAATCTGCTTTTGTGCGTACAATTCTGTGAGCCTAAAATGACTGGCAAGCATAGTTTTATGAATTAACTAATGACGGGCTCACCGAATAAATTTTTCAAATATACTGCCAGTCTTGCCCAGCTGCGCTCACTTCTGAGACTACAACTGCTGCAATGCACTCTTCTTTGAGCTACCCTTGAAGACTGCGTGAAGGTTTCAGCTGGTGCAGAAAGAAACTGTTGATGGTACATGTGAGGCTAGATCACATTTCTCACATAGCACATAGGAAATCTCTTGACTGATTTTGTATGTAGTACTAGTTATTATATTTTTCGAAACTTCCAGTGATCAGGATAGAATTAGGCTGCAGTAGCACAAAGAGGCTAGGCTATGTTTTAGTAAAATTCAGACATAATCAGGTCTTTGTGAAATAAAATTATCTCTTTTTTCCTATGGAACTGTTCGCTTACAATTTTATGTACTGTATTTTTATAGTATTTTTAAATGTGTTACAAGCTGAAATCATGGGAAGGCTGATACAGTAGTGAAATAGTTCTAAGCATAGTCAGAAGAGCCTTGCTGCCCAAACCATTTAAATCTAGACTGTTTTAAAACGATCAGATACAATAAAAGGTATTAATCCTGTATAAACTTGTGGTGACTTAAGTGATGATGATATGCTTTAAAGAAAGAAGCCTTTTATTATGTGGATTATGGCTTAGGCTCCCCATTTGTAGTTTGTGAGATATGATTGCTTTCAGTTAAGAAAGCTTTTGTAAAAACTGAAAGCCAGTAGGAATGTTCCATTCTTACTTTCATTAAAAGGCATTAAATTAAAGCAAATATTCCCTCCTCCTGCTGATTTTCTCTGCAGCATTTGAAATCTGTACAGAATCAGAGACCTGAAAAAGCACAGGCTGCATGTGCTTTGTGTTCTTCATTGCTGTTTTTCATCTTGGCTTGTTAAGAAATCACTAGTAGTAATAAGATGTATTTTAAAGTATTTCACGGGAGTTCTGCTGACTGTGCTCCCCAAGTGAAATGGCATCTTTTGCTGTAAGGTAAGGCTGCTATGTGCAGAAGATGGAACTTTTTTCCACAACTACTCTGTCTGAAACAGATTTCCACAGGAGCTGAGAACCGAGACAGACTATAAGACAGACTTAAGCACAAAGTGTGCTATTTCATCTTTCTCCAACATAAACCTGAAGCAGCTTTGATCTTATTTTTCTAAAATAGTGTGTGTAATGTATTTCAAAACTAAGTGCTATACTGCACACAGATGGTGTCCTAAAGAATAGATAAAGGAATGGCCCACATGCACCACATGTTACCTGAGTCCATTAAGGAGCAGCTGAAAAGCATCGAGATGATTCGATGATCCTTCCTTATTTTACACAGCAGTTTGTGTTAACAGTATGGGTAAATATACATTTGTTCACAGTACCAACTTTTAGTTAACCTTTTGAAAATACTATTTTTTTTAGAGCAACCTATATAAAATATTTTCAGAGTTGCGTGTTCTTCTGAAGGCTTAGCTGTGAGGTTCTTTTACTGAATAATGCCTCTTTAGAAGGTGATGCAGTGCATGTTTATAGTTGGGAGGAAGATGCCTGTTGATTTTTAGAGAGATTTGTGTCTGGTTCTGACAGTACTGATGCTGAGGAAAGAGTGGTGCTGTGTATATTTTCTCTCTCTCACCAGTACCTCTGTGTGTTACAGTCTACTGAAGTTCTGAGAAATTATTTGAAAGGGAAAAGTTAGGTAGATTTCTATGCTCTTAAGGATAGCACTAGGGATTTTTTTCTCCATGTTATGTTTGTTACTTTCTCCTGAATCTGAATCAAAGGAGCAAGGCTCAGATGCATTCAGACGTCTCAAGGTGCTTACTGAAAATGACGAGCCCATTAGAGACAAGCGGAGAATTTCCTTCCCTGAGGTGCATCCCCTGGAATGGCCTCCCACCTTCCCTTCCGTGAAGGTGATTTAGACCTCGGTGCTTTTCATGAGGTAGAGGTAGTGGAGGCAGTGAGAGGGCTTTACGGTCTGCCACCACTGTGAAGCTGAATCTTGAAAGCGCTGAATTGCAGAGTACCTGTGCATGGTTGGGTAGTGACTGCTGTCTGTATTAAGAGGTTTGTCAGGATAGTGATTCCAACAGCTGTCATTCTGAATCCTGTGGCAGACTAGGTTTGTCCATCAGATTTTGAATTGTTAATGTTCTGCAAAGTTGTATCTTGCACAAAAAAGTCAAAATAGTGACTTTGTTTGAAGTGATAAAGCACTTGCACTTGCTCCATGACCTCTGAAAATAAGAACATTAAATACAGTCTTTTACTAAATAGAGCTGATTAAACTTTGTGTTCATTAATTACAGGTGATAAAGAAAAATCCATGGCTTAATGTTAGCCTTTCTCAACGGACTGAGTGGAATATCTTACAGACCTTCAAGCCTATTAATGTTGTTAGTTTCAAGTCAATGTCCATGTACATTTAGCAAAAGGCTTGTATCTTATTGCATCAGACTAGAGGATACCTGAAACAGATGCTAATCTCTTCTACAGACATGAAGAACACCCATTTTTTTCTTAATTATTAACATCTATGATCAAAGAAGTATTCCTTAACTGAACATTTTTGGATAAAAGTACATCAGTCTGTAAACTGAGGCCACCTCCAAAGATATGACAGTCTTGCGTGCTATCAGATACCACAATGCTTTCCACTTTTAAAATAGCTTTGCAATTCTGTAGTAGCACTTACTTTAAAGTTTCAAAGCCAGATTTTATGATTGGACTGTAAAGATCTTGTTAAGAATGCACATTAAATCTTTTTTCCTCTGGAACAGCCAAGTACTTGCCTTTTTTTTTTTTAAATTTTAAATTGGCAAAGTTATTGTCTCACAAGTGTGAAGAGACTGAAATGCTTTTATCTCCAGAAACAGATAGGTAAGAGTGATTAGGCATAGGAAAACCTTTGCATTTTCTCTCTTCAGCAGGATTAGAGACCTCCTGGATATCACTGTAGACAGAAAATGGACTAGACAACTTGTGGCTGCCAGACACCATTGTAGAATGGTTAATAATGTATGCCGTATTAATGCTTAGGGGCAGTAATTTTTCAGATACCAAACTTGTATGTTGAAAAAGGTTTTGAAGCGCTGTTTTAGTATTATTTTCTAAGATCATAGAATCGTTTAGGTTGGAAAAGACCTTTTAAGATCATCAAGTCCAACCGTTAAGCTAATGCTGCCAAGTCTACCACTAAACCATGTCCCTTAGCACCACTTCTACACGTCTTTTAAATACCTTCGGGGGTGGTGACTCAACCACTTCCCTGGGCAGCCTGTTCCAGTGCTTGACAACCCTTTCGGTGAAAAAATTCTTCCTAATATCCAGTCTAAACCTCCCCTGGTGCAACTTGAGGCCATTTCCTCTTGTCCTATCGCTTGTTACTTGGGAGAAGAGATGAAGACCCACCTTGTTACAACCTCCTTCAGGTAGTTGTAGAGAGTGATAAGGTCTCCCCTGAGCCTCCTTTTCTCCAGACTAAACAGCCCCAGTTCCCTCAGCCGCTCCTCATAAGACTTGTTCTCCAGACCCTTCCCCAGCTTCGTTGCCCTTCTCTGGACACGCTCCAGCACCTCCGTGTCCTTCTTGTACTGAGGGGCCCAAAACTGAACACAGTACTCAAGGTGCGGCCTCACCAGTGCCGAGTACAGGGGCACGATCACTTCCCTAGTCCTGCTGGCCACACTATTCCTGATACAACCCAGGATGCTGTTGGCTTTCTTGGCCACCTGGGCACACTGCCGGCTCATATTCAGCCGGCTGTCGACCACCCCCAGGTCCTTTTCTGCCGGGCAGCTTTCCAGCCACTCTTCCCCAAGCCTGTAGCGTTGCATGGGGTTGTTGTGACCAAAGTGCAGGACCCAGCACTGAGCCTTGTTGAACCTCATACAGTTGGCCTCAGCCCATCAATCCAGCCTGTCCAGATCCCTCTGTAGAGCCTTTCTGCCTTCAAGCAGATCAACANCATCTTGTCCAACCCCCCTGCTTGAGCAGGTTCACCTAGAGCAGGGGGCACAGGACCGCATCCAGGCGGGTTTGGAATATTTCCAGAGAAGGAGACTCCACAACCTCCCTGGGCAGCCTGTTCCAGTGCTCTGTCACCCTCACAGTAAAGAAGCTTTTTCTCACATTCAGCTGGAACTTCCTGTGTTCCAATTTGTGCCCATTGCCCCTTGTCCTGTCATTGGGCACCACTGAGAAGAGTCTGGCCCCATCGTCTTGACACCCCCCCCTTTAGATATTTATAAGCACTGAGAAGATCCCCCCTCAGTCTTCTCTTCTCCAGGCTGAGCAGACCCAGGTCTCTCAGCCTTTCCTCATACGAGAGGTGCTCCAGTCCCCTGATCACCTTTGTGGCTCTCCGCTGGACTTGCTCCCGCAGCTCCCTGTCCTTCTTGACCTGGGGAGCCCAGAACTGGACACAGTACTCCAGGTGTGGCCTCACCAGGGCTGAGTAGAGGGGGAGGACAACCTCCCTCGACCTGCTGGCCACACTCCTTGTGATGCATGCCAAAAATGATTCTATGATTCTGTGTATCTGTGAGTTGGCCTAGTCACATTGTTTTTCTTAAATTATGGGGTTTTTTAATAATATTTGCGATTAGTGATTTAATTTACATTTTTCATGAAGATGGAAGAATTTAATTTTACTTTGGCAAGTTGAGAGAGGAATTTGCATCTTTTGGGTAATAAATACTAATTTAAAAAAATAAATATCTTTTAATAGCCACTAATTCACTTGGATTAGTCTTAACAATCCTGTCTTCTTGAGGGTATGTGGTTCAGGTCTCTATTTCTAAGGTTTATCTGTTGTATGCCTTTTGGAAATGTAAAGAAAATAATCTCATATGATCTGAGTTGCTTTTTTTCCTACTAATAGTGCTTTGTTATCTCTTTGCATTTATTAAACCTAGTGAGAATGGTTCAGTTTCAGTGTTGTTATCAGTAGCAGATTTGGGAGAAGCTGTAGCTAGGTCAGCAGGGCTTCTTAAACTGAAGTCAGAAATGCATTTCTAGAAACAAAGTTTGACTTAAACTGTCTGTGTGGTCAAAAGATGTGTTTTAACAACTAGGGAGCTTGCATGGCTGGTGTAAGCTGGTAGATACTTTGATGCTTCATCTTACAGATTTGCTTTTGTAGTCATTTCAGTGATACCTGATATACAAGATGACTTGTATCCCGAATTCAGGATACTCTGGGTCTTGTACTGTATTATTGCAACTGTCAGGCTCAGCTACTTAATGGCTTTTTCTTGTCTTTTGCAGCAATGTTCTTTTTTAATTGATCTTAAAAGATTTAAAATCCGATAGTGGGAAAGAGTCCAGATTTCATCTACCTATTTTGTCTTGGTCCGCTGCATAAAATAAGGGAAATTATAGACCAAAATGCCATTGTTCCCTGTCCTCTGTAGCTTACTTGACACCCTAATGAGATGTAGTCAAACTGGATTAGGGAGAGAGGGTATATGGCAGCATGCCTCAGTGTGGGTTGTATGTCCACCAATGTAGTTATAAGGTTGTTGACTATTGCTTCCTATTTCAACGGTGAAAATAGCTGAATTAGAGTAGTGGACTATCCCTTTGCTAAACTGGGGTGAGTTCAAAATGGTGCATGTGTTCATAGTTTGAAGCTCCAGTTATATTTAAGCTTTGTGCTCTAATTTATGTTTCTAATTCAAATAAAAGCTATACAGGAAACCATTTATGTCAGTTTTTTTCCTAAAATAAAATCAAAGACAATGAAAGTAAAATGTCGACTTTTTTTTCTCTCTCTCCCCCCTCCCCCCCCCTTCTTTTTTTCTTGTAATGTTTAGCTTGATGGTTATTTGTATAGAAGTCAAATAGCTTCTTTTTGGTCACTTGACACTGGCACTGCGTTCCGTTAGGGGACACATAATGCTCCAGCATGTCAGAGTGCACAAAGGAAATAGCTGAGAAATAAAAAAACCCAAACCAACAGTGCTAATATTTCCTTTTTATGTAGTTTCCTATTTTAAATGGTAGTATAAAAAGCAGTTTTACTTCTAGGTGACCTTGTTGCAGTGGCTGTTGTGGCCGGAAGCTCCAAAAGTGTGTAATACGATGTTTCTATAGCATGGAAGCATACAGAACTAGATCTATGGCACAATTTCTTTGAGAGGCACTTCTGAAGTGTTTTATCACTCAGTGGTATTGAGCTTTTCTGCTGTTGTCAGCACGGGGACTTGAAAATTGGAATAAAATGTACTAGTAATGGTGAAATTTTTAATTAAATGTATCTATCTTCCACTAATGACTTCCGAAAATGTATTGTAAAAATAACATCCGACAATGAAAACAAAGCTTGAGTCATAAATGCTGTTTGTTTTGCTTTTTCCAGTTTTAAAATGAGCACATTGAAATGCATCGCGCTGTTTTAAAGCATTGCAATCTGAACACTTGCAAGAGAATTACAAAATGAAGTGGAAATTACCTTGATTGCCCTATGGAACTTGTTGCTATAGGAGGTTGGGCAGATGAAAAGCATCAGACGTTCTTACGGAGGGGGAGTCCATTAGTGTGGTTCCCTGGATGCAACACTTGGTGCCAGAGATCCCTAAGCCACTGTCTGAAGTGAAAGCAAGCATTCCTCATGGACCTTGCTGTTGGGTGTTTGGTGTGATCTAGCATGGCAGTTCAGTCACTTTTTAATTGAGTCAGGCATTCTCTTAGGAAAAAAACAGCCAATTTCCATTGTGATTCTAGTCTGTGGTACCAAAAGAACCGATACTTAAAACCCAAACCAAACCACAGTTTATATGGAGAGGAAATTACACCTGGGCATAAAAACTAGATAGTGTATTAAAGAGGTCCATTTGCCTACAAATGGAAGATGTCATTGTTAAGTAGACTGCATTTAAAGATGCAGTCAAAACTGTTGAAAACAAAATGTTCCAAGTTTGGGGTTCTTTAATACAATTCATCTAGCATTTTAAATATGGGCCTTTAAACTTTTATCAACAAAGATAGTTATGTTAACTAGTTGCCAGAGATGTTCATGACTTCTGACAGCAGTTTAACTGGATGACAGTATGGACAGTATCCTCACCAAGTCTGCAGAGGCCCCCAACCTGGAAGGTTGCTCTTTAAGCATTTTGCTGCTCTAAAGCTGATTGTAATTCCTTGGAATCCTTCTTTTAACCTCTCTTAAATGCATTCTCTCTCTCTCTCTCTCTCTCTCTCAAATTTTACATCATGGCATTTACTTTAAGCTATCAGTGTCTTTCAGAATACGCATTTATCAAGAATTCTAGTCAAAATTGGTTGAAACTTGTGGTAGCAATTAAAGTTTCTATAGATAGTGAATTCCTAGGTCACGCTTTAAAATACAGATGGCACATGTGAATTATAAAAAGAGGTGATAATACTGATTCCTTTTTTGTTCCCACATTTGTTTGCTTTTTAAAAATATAAATCCTCAGTAAAATGAACTTTTCCGAAGAATTGCTTCTCACATTTTCACGTGGTGGTTCGTAAAAGGCCAACTCCAGTGCGGAGCGTGCAGGGGAAGTGAGTGCGTGCTTGGGAAGTGACTTGTTTGTGACCCTTGAAGAATTTGGGTACAGCATGAAACAAAGTGCCTAGTGTTCACACAGTAGGAGAAACATCTCGGTTTTGTGCAGTCACTCTGAATCTTATCTTTCCTGGAAAAGATGCATTTCAAGTCTAGTTTTTACCACTGGATGTTGGGCAAGGGTAGGTAATGTGGTGCTCCCAAGTTGTGTTTGGCTCGCAAGTGCTTGAAGTGTGTTTCAGGCTGAGATTTCATCACCGGGCTAGCAGGGGGGGGTGTGTGTTTGTACAGGGACCCTGAAGTAACCCAAGTCCTTAGGGCCTGTGGAGGCTGTCGGTGGTGGTTTCCCCTGGGACTCAGTTGTACCTCTTGGCCAGTTCTGTCCCGCAGAGGAGTAGAGGACATGCATGGAACCACTGTTACCAACTTCCAACTCACCTGCTTTGTGAGCTACCGTGATTTTACCTCCTCTCAGGTTTCAAGATGCAGGTTTTTTTCTTGCAGGTATTAGCCTTCTGAAGATTTTTGGTATTTAATGAGCCAATTTTTGAAATAAAGAAACTTTTCTTCTCAGAATTCTGTCTTACCCACATTTTTCTGCTCCTTTTGATTGCTTTGACATTTGGTTTGTAGAAAATTTATCACAAAATAGAGGTTTAGTTTCAATTCAGAAAAAGGAATAGGTGAACTTCACTATTTTGTTTTATAGATAACTAATAGAAAGATGAATGTAGGGAAAATGAAATAATGTGTTTGCAGTTGTCCCTTGTAGAATGTTTTTCAAGCTTGTTTCTGGTGTGTCAAAAATTTTTAACCCATCTTGAAAGATGTAACTTTCAATGTAAAAAAGCTTATAATGCTTATCTCTCTTTGTAGCTTCCAATAAAGGCTGGCCAGCAGAATACCCACACCAAAGTCAGTACGGAGCACAACAAGGAATGTCTCATAAACATTTCCAAGTACAAGTTTTCCTTGGTCATCAGTGGTCTCACTAATATCTTAAAAAATGTTAATAACATGGTAAGTTTTCTAATTTTGGATTTTTGGGTGATTTTTTAAAATGGTTGTTATTTATTCATATTATACAATCTGCAGAGAGTCACTTGAAACTTAGTCAAATTGTTGCTTTCCTTTTACACTTAATTTTTTCTTTTCATCTTCGTGTGCTAAAGTTCACCAACAGTACTGAGCTGTGTTGCATATAAAGGCGATGAGATGGTTGTGGCAGTGAAATCTAAAGGAAGGTGGTGATTAAGGGGAATCTTCTGTTAGACATGGGAACGGTCAGTAGCTGGGAAGGTATGTGGCTAGCTAAGGAGTGGGTACGTAAAGGTACCTAATATGACATGGGGTCTCTGAGCAATGTTTAGATACCAGGAGAGTGCGCTACTTGTTAGAAGGTGAGGGAGGATGTTTTGCATTGCATGGGAAGGTGATTCAGTTAGCTAGGGAAGCCGTGCTAGCAAAGTCTACAGAGGAGGAATGCGGCAGGGCAAAGGAGCTGCTAAGCAGCAGCTCTAGGAGGCTTTTTTTTCCCCCTCATCTGTCCTGCCAGAGCATGACCTGCCAGGAATCATTTTGGGAAAGGAAGAAGGGAAAAAGAAGGGAAAAGGATTTAAAACTTAGGCTATTTGAATTTTTCAGGCTGTTGGGATGTTTTAGCATTTCTCTGTGTGTGTATAAAATACATATATTTTAACAACCAGATGAGTTTCAGTTAGAACCTTGTAAGAAAAATCTTTGAAAACGATCTCTTGTCTAATACTGCCACTATAGACTCTTACCTCCAAAGGGATACCTTACTAGTCAGTAAGAAAAGTGAATGAAAAATGTGTGGGAGTGATACACATCTCTTCCATTTACTGTTTGATATGGATCGCAGCTTCTCATTAAACCACTTAATGTTGATACTTGAGGGCAGTACACTGGTGTGAAGGGATGAGGTTCAGGGTGTTTTTTCTATGAGTTCCCAAAGAGAAATCTTTAGAGCCACGTGTCTTAGTAGATGGTTTCCTTCTGCATGCTGTTTTTTTGTTCTTCCTCCAAGGGAACCATAAAATGATTCCTGAAATCCGTCAAAATATTTGACTCCTCAGCATCACTAAACCTGTCTTTTAAAATAGATCTTGGTGGAACCAGAGAGAAAAGAGAAACCTAGGAAGTAAAAAAAGGAAAAAAAAAAAAGAGAGAATGTGGATGTCCATAGTGTGTCAATTCTGGAAAAATAAGTATTACCATCAAGTTGGGTAAATGGAAAGTTTAGGAATCCTTTACGAGGAGAAAGATGCAGTTTGATTTTTTTTTTTTTCATGAAGGTCTGGTTTTGGATTTGTCTTGAGAAAAGTTTAGTTCATTGAGTTTTGAAGCCGTGTGATTTGTGATCATGTGGAATCTCCACAAACAGGTAACAGAACTGGCCAAACTCTAGCAGTACTTTTTTTTTTTTAATTGTTTTAGTAAGATAGTTTGCAGTGAGCTCTCTTGGATGTCAGTTGTATAGCGATGTGCATCTGCTAAAACCCTACAAAGGATTGATAAAATCAGAAAACAGGTTGCCCTACTGCTAGGGATTTTAGGCTGCTTAAAGCTACCTGTAATCCCTTTTGAGAGAGAATTTATTTTAATTAAACTCCGTAGCATGAAGGAATGTGTTGATGTATAAGATGATTGTCTGATAAATGATAAAATTATACAGTTAAAACAGGTTTCTGTATATGATGTGTAGATTTTGACAGGAAAGACCTAGCTAAAAATGTCAATTAAAAAAGTCAACGTTTGCTTTGCACTGAGGAGCAAGACTTAACATTTTTTATGTTTGACGGACTGAGCTACTGTATGAATCAGCAGTATTTCTGAAGGATTTCTGTAGCTGAAACAGACCAGACCAATAGACTGTCATAATGGTCTTATGTTTAGAAAAAAGTCTTGAGGGTCTGCACTCTGCTGAAACTTAGACTTAGTTGAGCTTACCTCTCACATGGTTTAAAATATAACTTCCTTTGGGTGACTTCCATGTGTGTTCCATGTGTAGGCAGTAAGTACCAGTATATTTTTGGCTAAATCTTTTCTGCTTTATTTTGCTGTCTTAATATTGCTGGAAGTAGTCACTATTGTTGGCAGTAAAATTGGGTGCTAGCTTAAACACCTGATGGAATTCTGCCTTCGTCCTGTATCTGAAGCGTGGCATCTTTTTGGAGGGTCTCATGTTTTTTCCTGTGGTCTGTGCTAAATTTTGCAACAGTCTTAATAAGCTTGTTGATATGGATTTGTTGTAACATTAGTTCTGTTAAGATGTTGGCAATGAAAATACATAATTGGAAAAGAGTCAGCAGTAATTGATATCAAAATAGTTTCTGAAAAGGTATAACCTTAATTTCTGAATAAATTATAGGCCTGATGAAGGTAAGGGGCTGCAGTGTACCTCCAGTCTTACTTTATGGTAACTGTTTGTTCCTTATTACATTTGGCATTGCAGACTGGACAAAGATATTTCTTCAGCAATACGTTTTCCTATTTTAATCTAATTTTTGCTGGCTTTATTTCTAAACCCAAAACCAGAGCAGTAAAGGAGCCATAACTTATTGTACCACTTTGCTACATTACTTCAATGTGTTAGAAGTCAAATTTCTGTGTCTCAGATGAATCCATATCCTTTCTACTTCCAGAGAATATTTGGAGAAACTGCTGAAAAGAATTTGTATCTATCTCAGCTGATTATCTTGGATACACTGGAAAAATGTCTGGCAGGGGTGAGTAGGCTTGCATAAGCTGGAATCCAGTGAGTTAGAGAGTACAAGTCAAATGCTTGTATATCTATTATTACTGGTACTAGAGTTAAAACTCATCTGATTTAGAGCAAAGTAGGATTAACGCCATTTAAAAAATACTAAAACTTCCTATAAATGCAAGTAGTTGATATAACTGGTAAGGATTTGTGGGGTGCTTTTTTCTTGCCTAAAATTAGTGATTTTTTTTTTTTTTCAGCTAAATAGATTCAAGTAAACTTTTGAATTTGTCCTTCCCACTACTGAACTAGTTTGTGGAGTTATAAATAATGATTTTCTTTTAATAATTTGTCAAAAAGAATTGCAGACAACTGTAGTCAGAGACATGTGTGAACTGGAGTAAGGGAAGAAACAAATCCAAACGAAGAATTAGATGTGGTTATGAAGCCTTGCTAGATTTTTATAAGCTTTGAATGCTTGTGGCATATTCTGCTCAGTATTTTTTGAATAGATGCATGAAAACATTTTCATCCCACAATTTAAACTGAAAAAGTAATGGGATAGTAAATCATGTTAAAAGTAGCAGATAATTCAGTACAAATATTTTAAGTTTTATGCTAGTAAGTTTTCTGCATCCAGTGTGGATTTTTCTTTAAATTTCTTAAAACTTTCATTTGGTGAAGTAGTTTTTTTCACGTACTTGTATATACAGCAGAAACTTTGCTATCAATGTTCTAAAGATTACTTTTGCAGGTGTTTCCTAGATTACATTAGTTAACCACGTCCAAACTTCCACTGGGAGTCCAGTCCTGAGGTTTCCAATCAGAGCTGTGCTGCAAGGCAGTTTGCTATTACCTTTGGGATGTAAACGGTTGTACAACTTACTGTGCTAAACTGTGTAATTGCAAAGCCAAACTTCACTGTGAGCAAAATTTGCAATGGTTTATTCCTTTAACAAGAAAGGAATTTTTTTTTTAAAGCTGTATTCCTGGATGAATGTCATGAAATCATCTAAGCTCTTTGCTGTTTCCCTGCAACAGTTTTTGAAGGTTCTTTCTTTATAAGGTAATGACCTTATTATGGTTAGATTTGTCAAGCGGCGTATCTTAAATTACAGTACTAAAACAGTCTGAATAATTGTGGATTCTTCTAAATTCACAAAAGATCCAGGTAAATATATTTTCCAGAATAATTTTCAGCTTTTACAGCTGAGGTCAATCCTTCTTTTTGGCACGTTCTGTGTCTTTGATACAGTGAGTCAAAACAACTGTTTTAACTTCGGAAATTAATTCTTTAAAAATATTTCTTATATGCATATTGTTTGAAACGTTAGTGGTTTTTTCCTGATAGATGATGATATTTGAACAGCCTAAAATTGTGCTGAATACTTCTTGCTTTGTCAATTCAAATGAGAGCAAGTTGAGCCAGTATATGTTTAATAAGACTAAGCCAAAGTTCTATACAAAGAGCGTTGTGTTCTGTGATATCTTCAGACGTATTTCTTGCTCGCTGTTCTTGCTCAATGTTTCATCAAGTTCTCATGGCAACAGGACTCAGGTCAACTAAGTGGGAGTCTCTGAAACTTCCCAATTCCCTATGGTAAATTCATTGGTAGAATTTTAGAAAGCTTTAATGCTGACCCTTCTGTTAAAACTTGCTCTTAGTAGAGCAAAGTTTCACTTTGAATTCTTTCGTAAATAGTTTCCTTATGTCTCATGCTGTGCAAACTGGCAAAAATTAGATTTTTCTTTTGCAGGAAAGTTAAGCCATTTTTGACTCATATAGAGCAATCCCAGGCAAGAGCAAGGGAGAAGTACCTCTTTTTCGGTTCATTTTTTTATATAAAATATTTGCTGTCAAAATATAGTGATTAGAATACTACCCAAAAGAGAAGTAAGGGTGGGTCTTTGCCCTTTGAACTTCCATTCAAAGCCAAGGTAGTTAATGCTCTACTGCTAATACTTTACACAGATCAACAGGGTGCATTCATCAAAACAACAATGTGTTTCACTTCAAAACTAGTTTGATATTTTGCTTAATACTTGATGACATTGATCAACTTGGT
>WAAD01030135.1:17744-193821 GCA_013389945.1 Fregata magnificens | reverse complement strand
TGTTAACATTAAAGACTTATTTTCAGAGTGCAGAATTTCACATTGCTCTTGTAATGTGTGGAAGAGCAAAATGCCCCCAATGCTGGAAAATTCCCCTTAAGTGAAATAGTTAAAAGGATGAACCTTAATCTTTAATCCATGACAGTTTCTTATTATGGATTCTCTTTGACCTAATGTTCCTCAAATGACCCGTCTCATTCTGCACCTCGACCAGTGGCTCCACGATCTTCATCATTTTGACCCAGCGCTGTGCATCAGCTCCTAAAAATTTCTGACTGGAGCAGAAAAATGTTAACATCTATCACTTTAAGTAACTGTGAGTAACATCCTGTCATTAACATTGTGACTGGTTGTTAATGGCAAGTACTTAAAGCACTAGCTGTCATCGCCTGGAAGGTGTGGGGGCACCCAAGAAATCTCATCCTGACTGGTTGTCTTTCCTTTCATGCTGCACTAAACCCAGCTGAAATTAAAATACCTATTTGATGTTTGGATTAGAGCATTCAGTGATGACAAACCACCTGTCGATTTGTATGCAGGCTAAACAGCGTGTGGGATTGTGGTGTCATTTTCCATATTCCCAAATTGGCGAAACAATAATAGTTTTTATGATATATTTTTATTTGGAGTGTGGCTAAAAGCTTTCATTGTATCAGTGTCAAAAAAAAAAAGTGTTGCAAAACTGTAAGGTTTTCCTTCCATTGGAAAAATAACTGATGTTGTTCCACTATTTCTGTGGCTTACTAGATTCGGTTTCCTAGTTTACTATGCCTGTCAACGTTTCCTGGTGACCTACAGTTCACTTTGTGGAGCACAAACAAATGCATTGGAAGGGTGAAGTAAATAGCACGGCAATAGAATGATTGCATTACCCTCGAGCTGTAAAATGCCTGAACTCCTTGAATTTGATGCCGTACAGTAGATTTTGCTGATGCAGAATTGAGGCCTGTAACACATAATCGTTGCTGCAGAATTTAATCTAGCCGGTGACGGAGTCCTCTTCTCCTTAGGCAGGAATCAGGCCTGTAATGTTTAGGATTGAAAGTCTAAATTTAGACTTGAGGGTGGTTGTGATGGGGGACAAAAAAAAAAAAGGTAATTAAAGTGTTTGCTGAGGGGGGTTGGGAAAGAAACCTGGATCAGGTTTCTGTGGCATTACCTGTGCCTCTGTTTTGAAGAGGAGTCACGCTGTTAGGCTCCAGACACTGAATTCCTATAAAGTTGCCGAGTGGCTAGAGTCTAATGTAACACACCTGTGAGCCATTTCCATTTAAGTAAATGGGATTTGCACACATTTGTCTGAGAATAGGATTTAGTTTTTACTGTTCTAATTATTAGCTGTTGGTTTTGACTAATTAAAAGAACTTTTAATGGGANTAATTATTAGCTGTTGGTTTTGACTAATTAAAAGAACTTTTAATGGGAAGCCTTGAAGATTATGAAAGCTGTGAATATGTGACATGAACCAGAACTACATGTCTGAGTAATTTTATTTAGGTAGGAGTTTGTCTTCACTTCCAAAAAACTGCCTTTTTCTTTTTCTTTTCTTTTAAAAAGAACTTCTGGGTAGCTAATGCATATAAAGAGTCTCAAATAAAACACAATAACACCAAACTCGGCCTGAGGTCAACTTTGTTGAATTTTCCTTATAGTAAAACTGAAGTGCTTTCTGTTCAGCATGTTTTAACTTTGGGATAGTTCACATGCTTTGGGTACCCCAGATTTTAAGGGGGGGGAGGGGGAACCCACAAAACAAAACAACAACAACAACCAAAAAAAAAAAAAACCACACCAAAAAAACCCCCCAAAGAAACAAAACAAAACCTGAAAAAAACAGCAAACAAAAAAAACCCACGCAACCCACAGCTTTTAGCAATGAAAGCAAGTCCAAAGATACTTATATTTAACATAAGATATTATTTTCCCCTTGGTAACATAACCAGATATAAAATATTTGACAAATATACACTGAGGCACAGGAAAAACCAGATATTTTTTCCTCTACTTAGTTGTCAGTGTCCTTTTAGACTGAAGATGGGAATACCACTTGCTATTTTAACAGCCTCATGCATGCCCTTGTGGCAGTCTGTAAAAACTATTCCACTGAGTTCAGTAATATTTCTGCTCTAACATTTTCTCCGGCACACCAAGCGGATTCATTGGCTAGAGGTAATGGAGCAATATCTTTTCAGTGCATGTAAAAATCTCCACAGAAGATCACGGAAAGTAGGCTCCTTCATTATTACCCTCTCTGCAATCAAGGAAAGTCGAATAAGTGGCTGTATGTAAGGAGCTTGTTTTGCAGTAAGCTAAAATAAACACTTGACATGCTAATGAAAGCAATTTTATACCGAACCTCTAAAGTATTAATGTTGTCTGTTATTATGCTATTAGATATATTGTTCTCTGCCTTCAGACCATTGATAGAGAAAAGCAAGCGTGAACGGCATAGTAGATTCTCCTGTCAATGGTTGTATTCAGTAGTTTTTCATTGTAGCGCGGGTTATTGTCTGGGGAAATGAATAGACTGGATACATGGAGAAACATTCTTTACTCCCAGGTTCCCTGCAGTATTTCAAGTTTGACATGTGCAAACATACAGTGTAATTTTCTTTTCTTTTTTTTTTTTTTTTTATTTTCCACCTTTCCCGGGTCCTGGAAGAGTAAAATCAGCCAGTGATAATTTTGGCTTTCCCCTTGGTCAGGTGCACTCAGTGATTGAGGGATTGTAAAGTCTCAGGTGAGAAAAATATGTTTGGCTCTAAACAAAACTTAGCACGTAGCTTTCATAACACAATCCTGAAGTCATTACATAGACAAAGTGGCAGTACTTGTCACAGCATAGCAGCCACGACTTAGCACAAATGCCACAGTTCACCTGTTCTCATCCTACTGATTGTCACCAAGCAAAAGCAAACAATTTTTACAAAAGTCTAACAAAACAAAAATTTAAAATGTTCCTTATTTCTCTTAGCCCCAAATGTCCTACTATATGTGCTGAACGGCGAGGTGCGTGCAATAGATTTTCTTGATACTGGGAGAAGCAAAGCTGTTTGCCCTTTTCTTCCTTACGGGATTTCTCAGATATAAAACGGAGCCTGCTCAAGAGCTGCCCCATCCGTTCCCACCATGGTCTGCAGGTGATCAATATTGTATCAAAGACAACCAATACATCTAATAACAGCAGCACAAATGCCTGATCTTTCTCCTCCTCCAGGAGAAAGATAATCAATCCACGCAGCAAAAGCCGTTTCTGTGCCTCCTGAGGTCAGGATGCTCTTTGCCTTCCCTCGAACTGGAGCTCTGCAAGTTGTCTTGCTCCAGCTTTTCTCATAAGCTTCTCCCAAAATGAATAACCAGATACTTCCTGATAGATTGATAGGTTGTTGGTCTCATGCGATCACCCTAGCTGAGGCGCAGTATATGTGCGAGGAGCTGGTCTGTTGGAATTGCTCATCCAGGATGAACTTTGTCTGCTTTCTGTTCACTTGGCTGGAAGGAGAACAGTTTGATGGATAAGCCAAGCCAGGAAGGTCAAAATGAACACAAATCACCTTTAAGATAGTTGGTAGAGTTGGTTCTTTTGCCTGATGAGGTCATCACGCTATCGACCCCTTGGCTTTCAAGGGCAACATCAAATGTCTGAAATGTTGCTTGGAAGTGCCAGGAGTCCAAGGCTCACCAGCAGGCTTCTGCCTCGCTTGGTGGATGCTCTGTCCATGAGAGATGTCAGTCTAGTGATTGGAGTACACAGTAGAAATGAGGTGAAAAGGAGTTGCATCTTATCTCGACAACTCATTGCTTCAGCAGGTCACAGCAATTAGGTAGGATGCTCACCCAGAGGGGGATGGCCTGGCTCCTCATCCCTTCTCCCAAAAAGTTTTTGTCCAATGACAAAAAGTGCATAGTCTTGGGACTAGAAAATAAACCTCATTTTACGGCTTAGTCCTTTAATTGTGTGACTAACATAAGGCTTCCCCTTCCTGGTTCTCCTTTATATACCATGAATTTTGCAGCTTTGCTGCTCGCTCCCTAGCTTCGTAGAGAGGGGATATAGTGTATGCACCCACAAAAGTCAACAGTGCTTGGCTTGTGCTGCTTTTCTCCGAAGTGGGCTTAATCCTCCCTGGGGCTGGGGGCATGCGTACAACAGCTGTTGTGTGTTACCATTACACAGTGGTGTTCAAAGCGTCTTCTTTAAGAGCCTTCTAATACTATGCAGGCCTGATTGTCTGTCTCTCTAAGGTATGGGTTAATATTAACTAGATTCGACTTCTGATTATTTCTTAAATGTTCCTCTGTTTATAGCAAGCGATTCTTTTATCATTTGAGAAATTGTAGCTGCAGTTCTTCTTTGCATCCCACAGGGCAGTAATATTCTTCAGTAAATTTCTGCTCCACTCATAATCTACTAAAAGTGAGCATCTGGACACATAATTATTCTTCAAAAACACACACTCTCTTATTCAGCCTTAAAAGTGCTACTTCTTATTAAGATA
The DNA here is from genome assembly GCA_013389945.1 of Fregata magnificens. Classification (NCBI taxonomy): domain Eukaryota; kingdom Metazoa; phylum Chordata; class Aves; order Suliformes; family Fregatidae; genus Fregata; species Fregata magnificens. The sequence continues at coordinate 189,322 of WAAD01030135.1, read as the reverse complement.
GCTTAGAAGTTACTGTATTTTTTTTTGCCACCAAACCAAATCCTTAAATAAAATTTTAAATTAAGATAAAGTACTACAGAAGAAGGTCCCTGGGAAGCGTGTCTATCAAACACGTCTGTGAAATGTTTCACCTTAATGCAGATTGGTTATGTTTAAAGTGATGCTATTAACCCCTATCCACTTTGGTTGATAGCTTCTTTTTTCACTTCTGTTTTGAAGTCTACCATCTGTCTTGACTGATTACAGCTCTCAGAATATCGGGTGATCACCTTCCACTTAGCCAGGGGAAAAACAGGATGTTATCTGTATTTTTATTTGTATTTGCTCTCTGAGCAAACCCTTCTTAGAAGATTCTTTTCATTGCTGAAGTGGCTTCTACTGTTTCATTAAATTGCCGTGCAGTGGCTACACAGGACAATTTTGAAAATTCAGCTCATTTTGGCCTCCACAGGTGACGTGCAGTTCTGTTGTGTTGACCATTTACCCATTTGGGCCTCTTTTAGCAGCTGAATGTACGTGTGTGTAAACCAGGCAAACAGTTGCAATTCCTGTTTTCACACTAGATGCTTCCGAGTAGATTTTTCTTTCTCCTGAGATGAGCTGAGGTGCAAAATAATAAGCTACTAAAGTGACTAATGCAGTGTTATCAGAGGAGAACTATACACAGTGACAAACCAGCGTACCTGCAAGGGACTCATCTGTCAAGGAATTCATTTCTCATTTCTAACCATGACGTGAATAACAGTAAACTATCGTGATTGTTCAGGTCCAGTGCAGGAGTCAGGGCTAGTCCCTTAATTCTGCAATATTGATGCAAAATAGTGAATGTTTTGGTTCACGTTTTATGCTGGTTTTAACAAGCGTGATCTCCTGTGTGGCTTCTCTGTCCATTTCTTCACTTTCTTGTATTGCCACACCATGTGATTTTGTGGCCTGTATGCAAAAAAATTGAAACAGCTCTCATGTTTTATTTTGACCGTGGCTTAGAAAAGAAGCTGTGCCGCAGTCCTTAACGGTGTGCGGTTACCTAGTCTCTTAGGCACACCAGGAAAGTATGAACGAATAGTAAATTGACATAGTAACGATAAAATTTGTGATCGTATTGTGCACCTTCAGGTATGGGGTCCCTTTCTTTATCTCTTAGATAGGACTGCCTGTAGGGCTAGGAGTCCGGGCTCCTCCGTTCTACTCTAAGCTCTGCCTCGGCCTGCTCTTCAACATGCATCAACTCACACGAGCGAATTTTGTCCACTTTTGTATACTATGATAACAGTGATAATACTTGTGCAGCACAGTGTGTGTATTTTTTGCATCAAAATGCCAATTGTATCTTTGTCCTCTGTACGGGCTGCGTATGACGTCTAGGGTATGATGTCCATGTTCTGGTTATGTTGGACAGCTCAAGCTTCCAGGAGATGTCTGCTTTTGTTTGTTTTGAACAGTCACAGTTGCAGATTGTCAGAAGTAGCGAAGATCAGCATCTTTGGCAATGAAATTTTGGATGTCTCTTGCCAGGCACCTGAACTGCAAAATCTGAGTCAAACTGTATGTCAGACAGAAGAATTACACCCAGTGAAAAACCAGCCTAGCGCAACACTCCCAGGAATGTTATGTATGAAGTGGGCTGGGACAAATCTGAGTGCTCGTGTCTTCCAAGCACCTAATTTGATGCTGTGGCTCTTGTCCCCTGGTTCTTCCCTAGCCAGGAAAGGTATAATGGAGCGGAGTTTCTTGCCTTGTGATCCACAGAGGAGTGAGGCAAGGGGAACACGCCTAGTGACTTCAGTGGGCTTTAGATTAGGCTCCTATATTTCTCAGGGCGTTAAATAGGTGAAATACAATAGTGTTATTTTTAACCTCTGAGATAATCCCCATGAGCTACAGTTTTCCCATTCTTTTCCCACACTCCTCGACAATTCTTGACAAAATGCTGCATGAAAATGAAAACCTGTTATTTATTATACTGACAACTTCGCTAGGCTGGGTGCGTTGACAGCAGCGCATTCAGGTCTGCGTCTGCAGTGAGGTAAATAGTTGAAGCAGCACAGAGGGAAGAAGTCTCATAACTCCATTAAACAATTACTGCAGATAACTCTTTACTCACCCTTCTTAAAATTTACCCCAAAGGGGTTATAGACAAGTAATGATTAAAACTGACCTAAATCATAATTTAATTAAAAGAAATTAAAATGCAAACTGAAAATGTTCAGTAACCTCAGGCCACCACCCTAATGATTCATTTTAATGCGTTTGTAGTTCTACAGTAATGGCCTTTGTGTGTGTGTGCTTCTTGTTTTATGTCTGATATCATTTTGTCACTGGAATAGTCTGAAAATGGTTGCAGGCTGTATGATCTTGAGTGTATATATGGATATATGTGTGCTTTCTTCTCGCACTTTAGGAGTTTCACTGAAGTCAGCATATCTACTCGTGTGCAGAATATAACAGCTGTGAGATCAAGGCCTATATTTTTAATTTTCTCATTAATTAGTTTCCCTGTTATCCTAGAAGGACCTTCATATCATTAGTATGATTACCATGGCAATATTTTTGTGCTGTAAAAAAGATAATTCAAAACTGGCATCCTTTATCTGCCAGGCCTGGGTTTGTATTTGCATCTGTCATAAAAGCGTGGCCCAGCTTGAAGAGAGATTTGCAGGCCAGACTGCAGGAGAGATGCACAGTCACTGCCCACCCGGAGAACCGAAGGATGCACCCAGGCTTGCATGGCAAGAGCTGCGCGGGGATGTAACAGGGTCAAACCTGGTGCTCAGGGATGTGGTATGTACACAGAAACGTAAGAGTGGCAAACAGGATGTGAGCCTGAGGTGTTGGCCCTCTGTCTCTCGTATTTCTGTTCCAGGAAGGAGGAGGTGGTTTGAAGGAACCTTACTCTGACTGTTGACACAGTATAGATGATATAAGTACAGCTTTCTCAGTAGCAAAACCAATTTTATTATTAATAATATCTCTGTTGGAGGGGTGGAAGTAGACTGGTTTGTACTGGTTATGCAGAATTTCTTCCTTTAACTCAAAGTACGTTATCTGCAATTCTGTTTTCTTCTGGAAAGGCGGACTTTTTTGCACCAGTTTTTGAGATGTCTTTTTGCACCAGTTTTTGAGACACCAACTTCAGCCTCAGTACGTCGCTGACTGCTTGTGAAGAAAGGTACTGCTGAAGAGGAGCAGGTGTACGAGCGAACCTGGCACTCAGCTCTGAAATGGGAAGAGCCAAGAGGCCAGCAGGCTATTAATATTTTTGACTTGCCATGTTTGTCACAAGAACAGTGAAAGACGTAAAAAGCTACGTGCCTCCAGGGTCTCGCAGACAAAATGGGAACAATAGTTAAACCTGCTCTGGTGCTGCTGCTGAGAGTTTGTCCTCTGGACTTTCATAGGGATCTTGTTGCAGCCCTCTCTCATCTGACTGCTGGCTTATTATGTATCATATCATCTGTTTTGGGGCTGGTACTGCAGCTGGCATATCACTGTGCATTCTAAATACCTCTCCTTAACATAAAGTGGGCAGGCACTTGCAGGGTATCCGGTTTTCTAGTTTAGTTAGAAGTGCTGCTTGCTCTGCCAGCTTGCTGAGTGTGCTGATTGATCACTGTTTAGCCTGTTTTCTACCAAATATAAATGGGGGTATATATCATTTGAGGGGGGAATTTTCTTGCTGATCTCAAAGAAAAAGGCCAAGAGGACAGAGCGAGCGCCTATCAGGCAGTAGTCAGCTTGGTAAGGGAAAAGAAAATTATATGGCCAGAAGTAGGTATTTTAGTGTCTGATGTGCTTATTTTGTTTGTACGGTGCTACTGTAATTCTCAAACTCCTCTTTTTTCAACTGACTGCCATGCCAGGGAAAAGAAGCAGATGTTCGCATTTGTCTTTTGATGTGGCTCAAAATCATTTACATTTGCTGGCCTAAAATGACACGACATGTCGTTCGACACTTTTTCTATCTCCTTTGGAGTGAGTGACAGATTGCTGTTCAATTACTAGTATAATAGAAAAGCAGATATTGTGAGGACAGCTTTCACCTAGAGGAAATGCAATCGCCAGTTGCTGCAGTAGTGGAAAGAGAAGGATGGCAGATACTGTAGAAGCCATCCAGTGGAAAAGACATTTTTATTATTAATAATGTCATGAGGAAGACTCAAGGGAAATACACTGGGTCTGGCTTTTCTGCCTGGAGAAAAGGAGAGCCAGGGGTGAATAAAAATATAGTGAAAAACTGCCTTGCTACTCTTGTAAAATACACTTTCAGCTCTTTGCCTTGAGCATGTGCTGCTTAAAGCCTTTCCATTTGCTCTGCACCCGGCTCCAATGGAGAGCAATAATTACAGAAAGACTTCGTCAGTAGAAGGCACTCAGTGAGAGGCTCATTAGAAGGTTTTTTTAAAAAAGGGAAAAAACTATTTGTCAGACGCTTTGGATTAGTCACTTCTCCACCCTATAGTTTGCTGTCTTATGGGTGTATTTGTACTCCGCTTTCTCCCCTTCTCCTGAGATGAAGAGATTCTCCAGGCCAAGCAGAGCTTAACCCTTCCTTCTGCAAGTCATTTGCTTGAGGATCACTTGTCCACTCTTAATTTTTTAGCATTTCCTTTTCTCTAATTCTGTCGAAGTCACTTCGCATGCACAACACGTACTTTCAATATGCTGATCGAGATTAATTTTCATGTCACGATCCAGTCTTTTGGACTGGGTCAGAGTACAAGAGGTGAAGCTTCTGCTTAAAGTCTTTTACATTTTTCTTTCTAAAGGAACAAAATGAAGTGTTAGATGGAAGACATGTTGAGAATCCCATATATAGTGCTGTAATTATCGTTCTATTATACCAGTTTTAGACAGTGAATCTCCAGTGAAATAATAGATTTAGAGTTGACAACATGTACTGATGAATATGTGCTTTATCTGATAATCAGATGAACCAGATGATCATTTAAACTTTCTTTTTGTAGTTTAAGTTTGCTCCGAGTAAGTGACTTTAACAAGAGATGTAGTGTCTTGACAGTAAACATGAATGAATCCTTGAAATACCTGGTTTTAGCCAAATAACTCATGGTTATAGTCATACTTGTTATAATGGATGTAGAAACAAGTATCGTCCGGAAATGTAGTTTTACGTTGTGAATGCAGTAGGGTAATTGCTGGAATGATTTTCAGTGATATATCGGTAGTTACCATTTATGCCTGACCTGCTTTTTCTGAATGTAAAGTCTTTCTGTGCAAAGTGAAACATGTTGCACTTGGCCATAATTAAATCCTTTATGCTCTGGCACCGCTTGTTTTGCAGTGATGAAATATTCTCTTTGGATCTGACCTAATGGTAAAGATTTTTCAAGTGTCACTGCACTGTTGTGTTACAGTATTGTCTTGAACATACTGTTCCTTTCCGCAGCTCCTGAGCTAGGTGACTTTATCCCTTTGAAACGCATCCTGGTGATGCAAAGGATTTTTTTTTCCTTATTTATTAATTGCTTGCTGCAAAGCTTGCAAAGTCCCAAGCCCGTGTTTTAGAAGGAAAGGGGAGGGGGAGAGACAAGTTTATCTTCCAGTACAGCTAACTTTCTATTTTGCGTGCGGTCCTCCTATTGTGTGTGGACAGGCAGAACGCTGATTTTGAAAAGAATACTTTTTGATTTCAAGTGGGGCAAGGAAAAACCCAGCTGGTTTTATCAAGCCTTTTTAGTCATCCATGTAATGCAATTTTTTACAGGTTAGAGCTCACTAATGTGCTAAGAAATCGCTATAGCTAGTCATCCACTAAGGCTGGTTAAAATCGGTGTGAAGAGTTACCAAGCAGGCAGGAGGCCCGAGTCCCCGCTGATGGCCATCAGCCGCTCCCTGCCCACTTCTCCCCTCTCAGGTGGGGTGTCAAGCTCCTGCTCCATCTCCTCTCCTCCTGAGAGCAGCTCTGTGCAGGGTCAGCCTGGAAATACTTCTCCGCTAGTCCCATCTGCTGGATGCCAGGATGTATTGCCTGCTGGAAAGAGGGAGAGCGTCATACCTCAGCCTTTAAATATTAGCTGAATGCGGCATGCCACCAGATGTACATTTGCTTCTGAAAAACACGCGCTTTCTCTGTTTTTCTTCCATCCACCTAATTGCATTTGGGCTACTGCTGTTCTCTTCAACAGACTCCATGTGTTAAGTAAAAGCAAGGTGGTGGCGCGAGGAACTTTAACCGTGTTGCTTTAGAGAAGCTGTAATCAGAAAAACCCAGGAGCCAGAAAAGATCACAGCAAAAAATATGTGTATCATTATCCAGCCATTTACAGGCCTGGGAATGAATTTCCTTTCTCCCAATATATATGCTCAGCAGTCAGTTTTTCAAATGCCTCATTAAGGCTGGTACTCAGCTGTTCTCGCCGTCTATCTCGCCATGCTGGAAAAGAGGGAGTGTAGCCATCGCATCTGATCCAGCATGCTGCACTGCAGCCTCTAATATTATTATGAAGCTAAAAGAGCCTTCTCCATCGTTGAAAATACAGACTTCCTGATGTATTTGTAATCGGGCCAAGCAAAGGTTGAGAGAGCTTGATCTCGTGTCCATAGACGTTCCCCAGGGTACTACTTTTCTCGGTGGTAATTCGCTGTTTGGTACCTGCCTTCTGAAAGGGAGCTGGAGGGAAGAAAATGGATAATGAATGCGAATGCAAAGTAGTGGAGAAAATTGGGAATGAATGTGAATGTAAAAAGGGGGAAAATGCCTTCAATCCTCTCAATCTTACTTTGTTTTATTTTGCTCTCTTCTTTGCAGTCGTTTGTGATGCGTTTTTATACTTTATGCTAAGTGGCATTGTGCCTTTTGCTTTAAAATAAAATTTGGGCAATTCTTCCCCTCCTATTCTTACCTTCCATAGGTATTAAAGTAGGTTCTGCAAGTCGGAAACACAGCCACTTCAAGGATCTTGTGGAAATGTTACTGGAGGAAAATAATCCTAGAAAAAAATCTTTATAAAATACATAGACTAAGATCAAGCAACAATTTCGTCTATTGCAGACAGTGTTTAGGGAAACATACCTTTATTTGGTATAGAGATATTTCCAGTGTGTCTGTTGAGATAAAAATCTTTAATCTAACCCCCCTTCCTGAGCTTGAGACGTGAAAATGTGACTGTTTTAAATGTAACTGGGTATGTTCGCAGGTTTTTTCAGTTTGCCTTTATATCTCTCCCCTTTTATCATGGCGCCTTGCTGTAAATTAGCAGTTTGTGCTGAATTGGTTACAATTAATATTGCTGCTGCTGTTACCAATAAAAAGATGTATCATAAATAATTTTTATGTTTTTTCCTCGATAGGTGGTGACAGTACAGAGGAGAAGCAAAACACTGAAGAAACCGAGGCCCAGAGCCGAGAAGCAGGTTTGCACAGAGTTCCTTAAAGGCCTTTCTTAGGTTTTATCCACCTTGGTGAACAGTAACGGTAGTCAATGCTATTGACGGAGAATGTTTGTACATTTTCACCAGATTAGCTCGGGTCTTGAGCAATTCTCCCATTAGAAACCGCAACTTCATTCATTATGAATGAATGTATTGCAATGCAGGAATGCAGACTTCCCTCTTTAGCTTTCCAGCTCTACATTCTCCCTTTAAGGTGGACTATCTGTTGCTAATCCTCTAACTAGAAAGAAATAATTTTTCCTCTGTCTACAACAGAGTAGCCTTCTGCATAGAATAGAAATGGGGGAAAAGGAAATTTGGAGAAGGAGGAAGCAGGCTTCTTTTGATGAAAACTGTACTTCTGAAGATTTTAATGTTATTTTCAAGTTTTAATAAATTGTCTACACAAGTCTCAGGGGTTATGAAGATTTAAATCCATGCAGAAAGATATTGCATATACTGTGAATGAATGTCAGAGTTCACGAGCAGTGGGTTTTGCAGATGGCACGCTTATAAATTATAGTGAGTTCAGTATTTTAAAATACAATGTCACTCTGTGTTCACAATAGATTTTCTATTTCTTTTTTCTGTTCATGGTTGTGTTTTTCATCCTACCCAACTCTGTTCAATGCAAAAGACAACTAGAATTAATCAGTTATCGGGAGAGCTGAAGTGACAATCAAAATGTCTGTAAATCCCCTTACTTCTTAAGGATTTCTTTTAGTGTAGTATTACATGTAACACAATGCTTTTCTTGTTTGGTTGGTTTTTTTCCTCATTGTAGTGCAGGATGTTGCCTACGCATACTTAATCGAGAGAGCATGAAGCAGTTTTCTTCAGAACTACTTTTTTTTTTTTTTTTTTTAATCAAAATTGAAGATTGTTTTCAATATGTGGAAGATTGAGCTGAAGAAGGCCAGCCAGTAAATGCAGCAAAAAAATTTAGAAGGCCTAGATTCTTGACTTACCTGTTTTGCTTACTGCATTGTGGGTGTTTCCAGATGAGGAATTCATTTGATGAGGGTCCTTCTTTTTGTCCTATGCCTTGGGCACTGTGTATGTGGAAGTGCAGCATTTCTCCCTGCGCTCCACAGTTCAGTCTTCTGCAACTAGGTGTTAACAGCTGATGCTGTCCACAAGTGCTTCAAGTCCTTCTATGCTTCATGTCCTCTTTATCACCTCTTCTTTATGTCCCTGCGCAGGGCAAGCAGTGGGAGGTGAAGCCATAGGCACGCAGTGTTACAGAATACAAAAGATTCCCATGGACCTCAGCAAACTTTGGACTTAGGCCCTTTATCCTCCCCCAGATAAGCATGTAGTAGTATTTTGTAAGTGCTGGAGGACAACCATGTTTCCTTTCCTGGGTTTTTCACTTTTGTGCTAGTCGTATTTTAAACAGGCAAGAGGGACTAGGGAGAAGGGAGGAATGAGTTGCTCTGTCTGGAGCTGGACTCTGTTTTGAATTTCTGACTAGGCAGGAGGATATCTTTGCCCAAGCAATATTGAGCTTTTAACTGTACCAAGTACTGCTTAGCTGCTAGCTTGCCCAAGAGCTAGTACTGCTAGGAGCTCCTAGCTCCAACTGCAGAGGTTCCTGTTAAACCCAGTTGCACTACTGTCTACAGATGCCAAATACAGCACATTGTGCTTGTGAGCTATATTCACTCTGATGGGGTGCGTATTTCCCTGCTATTTTGATTTGCGAAACAGTTCATCTGAATGAGATACATTTCATTTTTCCCGAGAGAATTAAGGAATATGTACCTCTCTAAATTATTACTTTGCTACTGGAGGTGTCTTAAATGTATTGTGTTTTTCCCAAAACCATCATTATGACTTATTACGTTACGAGCTGTCAGAGCTAGTTTATCAGAGCCATGACATACATTCTTTTGCTATCTCATATTGGTAGCCATGTTTTGTTACTCTCATGAAGAGTGTCAAAGAAAAGATCCAGACATTTTAGGTCCCAGATCCAGAAAATGTCATACTTTAGGAACGTGTTTTAGGTACATGCCTAAAGATAGCGTTGTGCCTATGTGTAGTCCATGAATCACCTCCTCGGCTACAGGCACACAGTGCTACAGGAAAAAATTATTTGGCTTAACATTTATCCCTACTGGTTCACACAGTGACAAGAACAGAGGTGTACAATTACCTCGAGTTAGTTACATTCAGCTAATGAGTTGCTGCTGCTTTCCACTCATTGTGGAGACAAAACACCGTCAGGAACTTTTAGATTGCTGCTTCTGTGCCCTTTCTTGGCAGTAGGAAATGACCGGATTTTCTAAGATATGCAGTTGCATGCCTAAAATGTTTCTAATCACTGTAAGGAGCAATCCCATCAAAGGTTAAAGTTCTTATTTGTATTTTCTAAACCAAAAGGCATAACCTTCATCTGAGTGTGACAAATCACAAATCATATACTTTGATGTTGTAAAAGAAAATGTAGGAGGAAAAAATAGACACTGTAGTCTTACCCAGTCCATTACATAAAGATTTATATATTCTTATTACACAGTAGTTGAAAAAGCCGGTTATAGTGTATAAAGACTGGCCTGAAATTTTTCAGCTATTACTGTGTGGTTTTTTTAAAGTCTGGCCTCCAGTCTATCATCAGTGAACTCTACAGTTAACACGTGGAAAAACAAAATGGCAGGTGGTTCAGAGCTCTTGTTTCAAGCTAGTTAAAAATACTCAATGACTATATTAGGAAAAAAAATTGTGAGAATCATCAGAGGCAAGTCTTTTGAAAGAAATGAAAGGCTAGAAATGAAAACAAAGGCTTATAAAGGTTTTAGAACTATAAAAATTGCCAAGAAAAAGCAAAGTGAAAGTTAAAAAAAAATTCTATTAAATTCAGGACTAGTTTTATCTATTAACTACGATAGTTTTACCTGCATGCTCTACCATTAAGAAGCTCCAGGCTGCAGATTTTCAGGGACTTGCTAAATTTCAGGCCTGATTCATGAAAGTTTCTATTTTCAGGAAAGCATTTGCATATGTAATCATTTTGATTCCAATGGGATTCATGGACATGATTAAAGTTAAGAATGGCTTAATTGTTTTTTTTCCTCAAAATAGATGGATTAAATTAAAAAAGGAATCTCAAAGCAAATAGCAACACCAGCCTATGCATGAAACTGATAGCCGTTCCTCTCTCTGTATTATGAGAAATTGAAATATAGACTTCATCTGGCAGTATTGTAATGTAAGTTTACCCCTGGCTTAGGGAAGACAATCAGACCAGTAATGGCCGGTGAATGCAATGTGAATGGATGGAAGCCCAGTAAATCAAATTCAGGTCTAGTATCTTGCCTCAAATAAGGCATAACACTTTTTTTCAGTAAAGTGGTTCATCAGTTGGCTATCTAGTGAATAATTTCTCTTTCATTTCCTTGGTTCTTACAGATGAGATGAAACCTTCAGCTGTAGCCAGCCTATCATCATCAGAAGAAACAGAGCTGAGTGAGGATAAAGGTACAGATTGTAAATTGGGTTTCAAAATATCCAGTCCCAAGAGGACATTTCATAAAGCCTTATTTTCCTTTGTCTGGAAATTGCCAAAATCACAGTTAAACGATACAGAAATAGGTAAATGCTTGGATTTTCATTTACAAAAGCCTTTGTAATGAAGTACTTGGCACCAGCTGTTGTGCTGGTGGGAGAGATGCTGTGAATTCAGAAGTCCCCTTGTTAATAGAGGTAATGCTAAAATATCATACGTGACATATCAGAAATAAGCCCAAAGCTTGGGCTCACTGGGGCGACTCACAGGCGTAAAGTTAAGCGTGCACATCTATCTCGGCAATATTAGCTCCCTAGTCGGTGCTCTCCTGATGGGGAAAAAGAAAAACACAATAGCTATAAACACATCAAGAGGAGACAGGAGGAGATGAAGTCATAATTGGGAGGGAGAAAGTAATGTTTTTTCTTGTGCAGACTGTGCTGGGCACTCAGATCATTTAGTTTGTGATAAATATTTAAAAGTGTCACGGGGCCAAATGACAGCGAGTTTAGGAAACAAGGAAGAGAGATGATCTAATTTAAATGTTTCAAGCTGAGATTTTTCCTGTGGAGTTGTTGGTTTACAGATAGGAACGAGTGCACAGACGTACTGTTTTTGATACTCTTGTGGTATCACGCTATTAATTGCTTGTGCCGGTCTATGATTTTTGGCATTTTTGGGTGGGGTATGTCAGGAAAAAGCCTGTGTGATTTATAAAATGTTCGCTACTGGTAATTCAAAACAGGAGTTATGCTATCTATAATAAATACAGTCCATCAGTACAGCCTTCAAGAAAGACTAATAGAAAATTTTAATGCATTTTACAGAGATAACATAATTATTAACATCCATTAACTTATTTATTTTAAAAGATTTAATGTTTAATTCAGCATCGCTGCTTGACTCTCTTCTCATTTTTCTAGATAAGTGTGACGGGGTGTGAGATCTTGCCCTTTTCTTCCAAAGACACATGCTAGAGAGCCCACATACTTACCTGATTATGAGTTCAGAGCCTTGTGCAGGTTGATTTAAGTGCTCTCTTAACTGATTGATTGATCCTGCAGGGGAAAAAAGCTGCAAACCCTTGCTGGAGCACTGGCTTTTGCTTTTGATATCTTCACAGATTAAGGTCGTGGCAAGGCTAGTGGAAGGCAAAATAGTGATAGATTCAGCCTCAGCGTAGCTGGTGATTGCCTGTCATTCATTTCTCTCTCTTTGCTGACATTTGGCCTGTTTATGTATACTGTATCTATAAGATCCCCCATCAGATGTGTTTTTTATATTTCGTAATGTGAGGGTCATGGTGAGGCTTTGGGTTTGGATTTTTTTTTTTTTTTTCTCTCCTGTCTGCAGTCTTACTGAAGATCCCAACATTTTGGTATTGCTTTGAGTGCTTGTTTCTGACTATGAAGCCAGTGTCTTCTGATATGCTTTTCAGTGATCATCTCAATGTGTAACCACTCCAGTTTTTTAACCCATTCTATTAGTTGTCTCTTCTCAGGAAAGTAGCCATCTTGGTGCTATATGTCTCACTTTTCCTACAATATGCAGCCATCTTGGTGCTATATGTCTCACTTTTCCTACAATATGCTAAGAGTGTAGTGTTTTCCCGTCTTCTCTTGAGAGTCACAGAAGAGATAGTGCCCTGAGAAATCCAAAGGGTAGTTTCTCTTTAATGTCCTACCTCTCCTCAAAAGCAAGACGAAATGCATCTGGTAGGGAAAAAGGAGCAAGACAGACTCTCCTCCATATATTTTGTTTGTAAAGTGATACAAGTAGAAAAAAGGAATAGTGGGGAAAAGAACATGTTTGGGGATTTGCTTGCTAGTTTTTTAAATGTAACCAAGAATTTTGAACGATGAGGCCACCGCGTCCACCAGGCTGTGGTTTTAATCCTTATTTCCATTAGTAGATTTTCAGCTTTTTAGATTTTAGATTTTGAGTTGTTTTAAAATGAATACTAGTGTTACAAAAAACTTGCTACCGCTTGGGAAATGGCACTTGTACAAAATCCTGGCATTTCTAAAAACACCTGCTGCTCTCGAAATAAATTTCAGCCTTCAAATTGTTTGCCCACTGAGTTAACACAGCTAAAACCTGCCAGGTTCTGGAACATACTAATTTCTGTAGTTTATCTTCAACTAAATGAACTGGATGTAAAGCATTTAAAGAAATTATGTTTTTCCAGTCATTCCACCTAATTACTGTGAAAGGAGATTTGTGGCAAATAAGTCTAGGCTGCATATTCCCAAAATATTAGGTTTCCCAATAGGTTTCCAAGCCTACTATGGAAGTATAGCAGTCTTTCAAATGTCAGTTCTGATGAGTGCACCAAAGCAAGCATTTTGACCCCAATTAGAGTTGACGAGTAGTTTTTCTGCTTATTTTTTCTCATATTTCTGCGATTAGAATATAGCAAACACACTGAAATAGTTATTTATTGCTCTAAGATGTGGTGATATTCAAAACAGAGCACATGCATTTCTGCTAACATGAAGTTCTAGTATGTTTGTCTTACCCAAGTTGTCTTTATCAGTTTTTTTTTTTTTTTTTAAAAGGAAAAGGGGAAGGATGGGAATGTGAAAGTGGATGTTTTGTGATAAGTGCATGGAACAGTGCAGGAATCATGTTTTGAGGGGCTCCAATGAAAATGAAAACTTACTGTGAGATTACAAATCTCATATTAATGTAAAAGTATATCTCTTCTGTTATTCACAATAGAAGAGACACTGTCCAGAAAAAAAAAAAAGTCCACATGGGCCCAGTTTGCATGTGGCCTTTGAGCAGATTGAATTTTTCGAGTACTCTGTCCTAAGAAAAAAAAAAAAAAAAAAAAAAGCAGAACAGTCATATTCCAAGAATATCAAGATGTTTGATGTTATGCTGTGGAGGTATCCTCTTATTTCAGTCTGTGCCAAGTTTCTATTTCCACTGTCTGGAAATACTGCAAAGAAAAGTTGCAATTTTACCCTTGAAAACTTGCATGCATAACTATTAGCTCTTGGGGGGAGAGCTGACATCTCTAGGCAGCACCTTCGTAGCACTTCATTACTGTGCATATGGAAGTAGATCCTTTATACGCGGTGTATTTCAAGTTAGAGATGCTTCTCTTTATGAAGTGTAAGGGCAGAACAAAGTGATTAAAGTCATTAATGTTTATGCAGCAGATAAAACACGTATCAGACAGGCTGCGCTCAGTCTAGTATGCCTCTCCATACAAGATTGTGCTGGGACTACAAACTCATTTCAAATGGACCATGTTGTATATAGCTGTGGATTGGTTTGAACATGTGATTATTATTTTTTTTTTTTTTTTATAAAAAGCATGTGTGTGTGTGTGCGCGCGCGAGAGTGAGTGTTCTGCATCTTCATCTTGGTTACGTGTGTTACCAATTACTATTTAACCTGATTTAATGATAGGGCTTTCTGGTAGAAAAATGAAAAAAGGAACTGGATTTAGTACAGGTGAAGAATGAACTCCCCATTAGGCAATCATGGCAAAGTTTCTGTGCACAATACGCTGATTTTAATTCATTAACACCTAATAAGAACTGAATTTTCATTTGAAGGTCAACTAAATTAAATCATGTGCTAATTAATTTTTAAAATAAAGTAGCGATTAATTATTTCCAGGTGTTCACCAAAGTCTGTGCTCCTGTGGGAGTGCCATTTAAAGCAAATCACTATTTTTCTACATTCTCTGAAATGGAGTCAGATTCAGTCAGCTGGAGGGCTTATGTTGTCAGAAACAGAATTAGGTATATGCCTTGGCTAGGGGTTAGCCCTAAAAATTCACTTTGTGCAACCCAGAAGCCTGTAAGTATCCTGCCTGTAAAACATAATGGATATAAAATTCCTGTTTGGCCAGCTGTAGTTCTCACCATGGAAAAATCTTGATGTCCTAAAGACATAAATTATTGAGCAGGGATAAACGGAAAGGTAGAGCATTTTAAATGCAGGGGACCTGTGCAAATCAACGTAAATTAGACACTGATAAGTGGGTGAAAAAGATTGACTGAAACACCAATATGTTCAAAAAGAGGTGTTTAAAATCGGCTCTTAAGTATATATTAAGATATCTAAATGAATGACCTGATCTTCAGAAGTGCTGAGTACTCAGCAGCTACCAGCGAAATGTTTTTACTTCACCCTTGGGCTATGATTAGACCTGGAAAATTTCAGCCTGAAAAATTTCAATTATAGGTAACTGAAAAAGAACCTTTTTAATGGAGGAGCTTCGACACCCCCAACCATAGCTGTGGCTCTGCATGCCAGCTACAGTGATAACGTTTTTCTCTCCTTTGGTTAGAAGGATTTCTATGAAAGCAAATTGGCTAACACAAGCTAAATGTTGTGGTTTGGGTTTTTTTCAAACCAGGTACATAACCATCACCATCCAACCAAGTGCCTATTGTCCTAACACCCTGCATCATGGTCACTTTGGGCTGTACGTAATGCGGGTTATTCACTTTTCCTTTTAATCTGACCTATCTGTAGCACTGCGCATCCAGATGGGGTCCAGACCGTAAACTACTCAAGAGGTATTTCTGCTCTACTCTTCACCAGTACAGGCAGCCGCAACAGCTGACACTAATCTACTTAGCTGGTTTATTTAGAACCTACTTATTTTTAAATATTAGCTGACCTGCAGCCATCCAGCTGCGCTCCCGTCAGTCGGTTGCAAGCACCTACTCCTTCCATCTCCCCTCCTCAACCCTTACCTTCAGCTGTGCAGCATCTTCTCCTGGGAAGGGTCTAACCGATGCAGCCAGGTTTTTCTCAGCTTTTTCCTTTCCCAGTGCCCTGTACAACAGGCCCTGCCCCTGACAGCAGCAGCAGGATGCCCACAGTTATCATACCAGCTGCACCTGAAATTTCTCTTGTGGACAGAAGGTGAGGCTAGAGGAGATGCCCTTCTGTCAGCTCGAAGCACGAGCGGGTGAGAGCATTGCTCAGTGGACCCCACCTGCAGAGGTGAACTGCCTGCTCTATTACCCGAACACTTGCAAAAATATCTCTACAGGTTGTTGCACCTAAAAAGGTCTGTTTTACCAAGCTGTATAAACTTGGGCTCCAATAAATCTAATCTGTCATAAAGATAGATTAAAATGAAATCTTGGTGCATATAAAAATAACATTTTAAAGTCAAAGCTCAAGAATATCTCCCTAACTTCTCATAAATCACCATTTTATAGTACTTCATTTTAACACATTTTCCTCGGTTTATGAGGCAAAAGAATACCCTAATCATGTGGCAGCCTCCGTGCACACCATTACCTGTAATTTTAGACGCCTGCGTGATTTCTTTCACTCTGGAAATATTCCAGTCATTTTTCACAGTATCATGCTTAAAAAATAAAATGTACTGAACCTGTTTCTTTCATAATGACCAGCTTTTTCCCTCTTTAATCTTCTTACAGCTCCCTAAAACATGGTGATTTATCTATGCTGTATGTGGGACCCAGGTGTGTTGCACATTAGAAACGACTCAGTAAATAAGCCATACAGAGAGTAGCTGGGGAAGTGAATTTTAAAAGATCGTTAAAAACACTTAACATTCAGATCTTACCATTTCTCCTCTTCCTTAGCATTTGCAAAATTTTGTTTGAGCAGTGTTGCTTTATACGGTCAAAAAAAAAAATATGAATGGCATGGAAAAGCATGGGGGCTTATGCAGTATTTAGACAAAATAGTGTCTGATTATTGGCAGGAAGGGTAGGATTGATTGTTGCA
Organism: Fregata magnificens; assembly: GCA_013389945.1. NCBI lineage: Eukaryota > Metazoa > Chordata > Aves > Suliformes > Fregatidae > Fregata > Fregata magnificens. The sequence goes on along the minus strand of WAAD01030135.1, from coordinate 172,692 downwards.
AGCTGGATGGTTTTCTTGTAGCTGAATTCAACAAACAGTTGATATATTGGAACAGTGGATATATTTGGGGAGTATTCTGATCGGCTTACTTAAAGTCCATATATTTTCTTCATGGGTTGTTAAAGGTTGGGGCTAATTCCCAGGTGCATTCAACCATGCAGCCCCACGAGACCGATTTTGCAATACAATGGAGAGGGGTGCAGAGCCAAGCACTCCTGATGTGGACACTGTCACTGCAGCCACCAAGTAAAAGCAGGTTTGAAGGAACTAAGGGATGCTCAGACTTCAATGAGCACTTCAATGCTCGATGTGCAGTAGATAAAAGTGGCCTATCTTTGGTTCATTTATGTCATTAAATGTCATGTTTGGTTCATTCATGTGTGATCAATGATGACATTAGGAACTGTGCTCCAGTGTAGTATCAGAAACACCGATTATTTTCAGTCTTGCCTGGAGGAATGTTAACCCTTACAATCCCAGTTTGTGGTTACCCAAGGTAAATAGTGCCTAGTGTATGTTATCATAAAACTAAGCACACTGTGCTGCGAAATAATATCCTGACTTGGATTCTGTGGTACGACTGTGGTGGGTTGACCCTGGCTGGATGCCAGGTGCCTGCCAAAGCCACTCTATCATTACCCCTCCTCAACTGGACAGGGGAGAGAAAATATAATGCAAGGCTCGTGTGTCGAGATAGGGGCAGGGAGAGATCACTCAGCAGTTACCATCATGGGCAAAACAGACTCCACTTGGGGAAACTAGCTTAATTTATTAACAATGCAATCAGAGAAGGGTAATGAGAAATAAAACCAAGTCTTAAAACACCTTCCCCCACCCCTCCCTCCTTCCCAGGCTTAACTTTACTCCCAATTATTCTCTATCTCCTACCCGCAAGCGGCGCAGGGGGACGGGGAATGGGGGTTGCAGTCAGTTCATCACGTGTTGTTTCTGCTGCTCCTTCCTCCTCAGGGGAGGACTCCTCACACTCTTCCCCTGCTTCAGCGTGGGGTCCCTCCCACAGGAGATAGTCCTCCATGAACTTCTCCAACGTGGGTCCTTTTAACGGGGTGCAGTCCTTCAGGAACAGACTGCTCCAGCGTGGGTCCCCCGCAGGGTCACAAGTCCTGCCAGTAAACCTGCTTTGGCGTGGGCTCCTCTCTCCACACGTTCGCAAGGTCCTGCCAGGAGCCTGCTCCAGCACGGGCCTCCCACGGGGTCACAGCCTCCTTTGGGCATCCACCTGCTCTGGCGTGGGGTCCTCCATCGGCTGCAGATCGATATCTGCTCCACCATGGACCTCCCTGGGCTGCAGGGGGACAGCCTGCCTCACCATGGTCTTCACCACGGGCTGCAGGGGAATCTCTGCTCTGGTGCCTGGAGCACCTCCTCCCCTTCCTTCTTCCCTGACCTTGGAGTCTGTAAGAGTTGTTCCTCTCACATATTCTCACTCCTCTCTCCAGCTGCAACTGCCCAGGTTTTTTTTTTTTTGTTCCCTCTTCTTAAATACGTTATCCTAGAGGTGCTACCACCGTTGCTGATTGGCTTGGCCTTGGTCAGCAGCAGGTCTGTCTTGGAGCCGGCTGGCATTGGCTCTACCAGACATGGGGGAGGCTTCTAGCAGCTTCTCACAGAAGCCACCCTGTAGCCCCCCCGCTACCAAAACCTTGCCACACAAACCCAATAAAATGACTTAACAGATAAGTAGCTGTGTTAGGAGAAGACTAACACTGCTTTATGCCGTTTAAAAAATCAGAGTTAGTTCCCTAGCCAATTAGAGATGAACGAAGACTTTAGGGATGGCCCTTTTGTAGACCCTGGCATTGTTTAGGACTATGATACTGGCTTATGCTCAGTTGCACAAGGCTCTAAAGGGCTAAGGAAGCACAGAGGACCAGCTGAGCCAAAGGAATACCACTACCCTACTGAAAACTTGCACGCAGAAAGTAGTATATCATCAGCATTTGTGGGATTCCCACCGCTGCTTGCCAACTGAAATGGAGGTGGCACTCTTGCCTCGTATCCAATTTGGGAACAGCTTTTATTGACCGATGCCTTTGGTCTTACCCTTTTACTCTTGTTTGGCTCAGATTTTCTTCATAAATCTGGATTTATCCCTTTGCTTTATTTTATTCTTGTTAATCCTACAAGTAAATCTGTCTTTGGACCTTTTGGCTTGAATATTTGATCTAATATTTGCATTTGAAGAGAAGAAATCTTTGGTCTGGTCTTGACCTCAAAGATTTTGAAACTCAGAATCTGCATACTAATGCGATGACTGATTTCCACTGCTGAAATAAGAGCCGCAGACTCTTACAGCTAGGCAGTAACTCCTGTCCATGTTCTGCTCTTCTCAGAAACACACTTTACAAAAAATAACTTGTGCAAAATTATCTTTGTATATTGCCTGGGGTAATTTGGATTCCTGTGCAATTTTTAAATTGCTTTCTTGAACCCTGGAACAATTAGAAAACTGTTTATGACCAAAATGAAAGTTTAATGCAAAATTACAATCCCATAAGAATAAACTGTGCAGAGCCAGCTATGGGAATGTGTGAAGATGTGCCAAGTAGCATAGGTGGTCTCTAGCTGTGGTGGCTAATGCTGGCACTCAGTGCAGCTGCGGGGTCAAATTGCCAGCTGTGCCAAAGGGTGGGAGTAGCAACAGCTCGCCACACTGTTCAATAACCATAGTTTGCCATAAGCTATGTGATGTTCCACGGCAAACAGCAACATGATGGGGCACATACATCAGCCAAGCACAGGGCTCCTTAAACTCCATTCGTTGTTATTGACCAAAGTGCGTAATTGTTCCTCTGATGCTGGGGATTGATTTTTGCATGAAATTGGAGTCATTCCTCATTCTAGGAGAAAAGGTGGCACCTGTGAACTGAGATTAAAGGCACAGGTCTGGGAGTATGAAGTACTGTGCAATAAGTGTAGGATTAGACAGCTCTAAGGGTCTGATGGGACAGAGACACGTGCATCTCTCCCACCCGTAGCAGGTAATGTCACACTTTATCATCGCTTTTGGCTGTTTGAAGGGCCGTATTCAGGCCCTGGCTGCATGGTACTTATGGCAGAGGACTTCTGATTCCAGCTTTGTCAGTACAGTTCCCTTTACAAATGTGCAACTAAATCATACAGAAAAAGATTATATTAATTTAGGGTATGGGGCTACAGGTGGTAAAAATCTTGCCTTGTTTGATATCCTGAAAGCTTTGAAAAAAACTTCAGCAAAGCCAGAATTCCACTCAATGGGCTTACAGTTTGCTTGAAAAATTCTCTACAGATTTTTAGTGCCATTCCCATTTAAACCAAGAGATCCTTCAACTTTCTTTTTGATTAAACTTGGGATTTGATGAAATTCTAATTTATTTTTGCTCTGATTTGGGCTGAGGGAGTAATCCCTTGTAACTCATAGCACAATGTGGCATCCTAGTATGGAAGGCCAGCGCAGTGGTCCAGCTGATAGCAGTGAGTAGCGTTTTAAGCCCCACAGCAGGGTGAAAAAAAGCGCAGCAAGGGCAAATTTTAGCAAATTGTACATCAGTGAGATATTCTGCTTTCAAACTTGGATTTATAAACTTATTGTCATGCCACGAAAGAACTACAAAGCTGTGCAGGTAATTAAATATTTGCCTTGGGGGATTATTTGCAGTTAATTAAAGCCACACACTTTCAGTGCATACCTTTTCTACAGATTATTAAGTTTGGATCAGATGTTAACAACCCAGCTTTCTCACTTATCCATCAGAGATTATTCTTGGCAAGTTTCAGGAACAGAGTTTTACAGGGGCATACTTTGGTATATTGTAAGATTTGCTTTGCTATATTGTAGAAAGGGACCTTCCAGAAGTAGAGCCCTAACAAGACTGTCATAGCGTAATTTATTATCATGCACCATAGATCTTTTGGTACGGTTACTTCAGTTTTCCATCTAGCAGCATTTTAGAAAGTGTTTCACTCTGGAACACAAAGAGTGATTATCTGTTACCGTTGGTATGACCTCAAGTGTACTTACCCCTGTAGTTTGCAGAAATGTCCAGTTAGGTCTGCGGTGTTTTTTAACAAGGCTCAAAGAGAGCTATTTATCCAGTGAAAGCTGTGTGTTATGCGGGTGAGCAGAGCTAAAACGGGTGGCTGTGTTGCTGTGATTTCCTGACTGCGGTGGAATGATGCATTTCTCCATCCCCACGCAAAAACTAAGGAGTGGCTGTTGTCAGAAAATGTTGTTCGACACAACAAAATAATGCCCTGTGTTTATGAAGACTGCAGATAGCATAGCAATTGGACTTATGTTATCTAGTTTAAACCTTGCTGTGCCACTTGTTCAGGCTACAGCTTTGGGCAGTTCATTTTGCTGGTCTCCCCCAAAAGGAGAAGCAGTCTTGGCCACGATAATGACCTTGGGAGCTCTGTCATCAAGTGAAATGAGACTAGGATTTGCACTGGGATTTATAGGACTTAATGATGTTTGTCAAGCTTGTGGAAGTCCAACCATGAAAAGTGCTGGCGTTGTTCTGAATAAATAAGAAGTCACTTTATTTATCAACTAGGTGGTTCGTGCTGTTTCTCATAGCTTTGTGCCACTCCGTTCATTAGAAATAAAATTCTCAGTAGTGCTGCTGCTTATTCTTACGCGTCCTTTCTTGCCAGCTCCTCGTTTAAGGTTTGTACTGCGGGCAAAAAACTGCTCAGTAAGTGTACAGATTTTGAAATCAATTTGAATAATTGAAACCCATGAGTATACTTTCATAGTATATAAGTGTGTAGTTAAACAGATAGAAAATCTGTGAGCATATCAGAATGCCAGATATGAAGCTAGCACCTAAGGGCTACCTGCATCTGAAGTAACTACCAGACTTTTCCAGCATGAAAACTGCTGCAGGATTTGTTTGTTTGTTTGTTTGCTGTTTCCTCAGGCTCCCCGAAAGACTCCGAAGGCGCACGGGAGAGTGACCCAGTGCATCCTGTGGGATGTGAACAAGATCAAGCCGAAGGTGAAGTTTTATATCAAAATTCTTTAAGACAGAGATAATGAACCAGTTGGGAACCTTAGTTCTTCCAGTTTCAGCATCCAGTGGTTTTCAGCCTGACCTCTGCTGCCTTAAGAAAACGCTGTCAGCTAGTACAGGTTGTGTGCCTACCGGTTGTGGTGCGGTAATCTCTGGTGTTGCTGGAAAAGACACATGTCTCCAAATACGTGGGTTTAACCATATTGATCCTGGGTGCATAGCATTGTTATTATTGTCCTTTTTTTTGTTATTGTTCTAAAAGCCTGTGGGGTGATTCTGTTCCTTCTGCTAAGTTGACTGTCAAGTGAGAGCGCTTTGCAACAGCTCCTATGAGAATCAGTGTCTCAAGGCTGAGCTACAAAAGAAGAAAAAAAAAAAAAAAGTTGTTGATTCAGGGTCAGTTCTGACCAGCCATTTAACATACTTAATGCTTAGAGTTTGTTAAGTGGTGTTTTCATATATAAAATAATTCCAACATTGTTCGTTTAATAGAAAAAAAGCAGTACTTGGCTGAAAAGGACCATCCTATATGTTAGGTTCATGTACTGTTTTGACCAACTTGCCGTTGCCTGCATGCAGCCATCATGCTGATGGCATTTTCAATTTGTCATGTTAACAGGACAACAGGATGTTTCTGCAGAGGAGGAAATGAAAACCGGGGCAGATTCCCAAAGCGCCTGCATGGAAATAGAAGGTACTGCACATGCCTTGAAACCAAAGAGCAAGATGAACAGGCAAAAACACTAGTTGTTGCTCAGCCGTTATCAGTAGTGCTTAAGTTCCCTTTCTTTCTCCATACCTACTAAGCTAAATCTGTGGAGCTGGATCTTATAGTAACTCTAAATTCAACCCTGAGCAGTGGAGTATCTATGGATTCTTGGTGATAAAAGCTGACTTTTTAATGACTGTGACTGTTAGAGAAAGAAGTTAACATTGCATTTTTATTCCTGATAACAAGCACTTCAGCCTTGTACGTGGGGAGCATTGAATGCTCTGTCCCCAGTCCATCAAAACGCTTGAGTACGTGTGTGTCTGGGCTTGCAACAAGTCCCGGTGAAGGCCCATGCTTGGAGCTAGGCACGTCGGGGGTTTGCGCTAAATCCCAGAAAGCTCAGCATCTTGGAGGATCAAGGCCTTGCTCTCAACTACAGCCCCCTGGATTTCCCTGAGACAACTTTTGTATCTGTGCTCTCAGGGAAAAGGATCCTTTTCCTCTGCTAGTGTTTTTAATGGTAATCTCTCTAGTGTATGTTAATCCTTTTATGTCTGTTCTGAAAAGCCTTACTGTTCATCTTCTTTTTATCAAATTTATTCAGAGCCATTGTTGAACCAAGAAGACACAACAGAAGTTGAGATATCTTTGATTCATGGCGCAGAGGAAAAAGAAGAAGGAGGAAAAAAAGAAGGAGGAGGAGGTGAGGCTACTTATAAAATAGATTGAGACAGAGAATGCTGCTGGGCTCGTGTTCTTCTTTTCTATTGTGAGGAAACATGGAAAGAGCACATAAAAGCATTTTTTTTTTTTTTTCCTAAGAAAAATCCTTTTTTGCCTATCCTTGAGTGTAGTTTTGATATATTGGACTTGGATCTACACAGGAAAATAAGTGCAAAAAAGTGCACACTCAGGTTCTAAAGTGACTTTAAAATAAATACTCTTCCCATTGTGGGTTTTCTGCATTAAAGTGCATAAGGCTGATTAAACAACCAATTTATGTCCATTTAAGTACCCTCTTGATCATGTTGGCTAGAAGGATCCAGAGTATTTACAATAAATGGGTATGATAATTATTTGTGAGGTCATTAATAGAGATTTAACTAGTAATTAACTAAAACTAGTAATTCTAATAAAAAACCAAATATGTAGAGCAGGAACACAGAGTCTTGCTGAAGCAGTAATTTTTTCTGGGAGTAAAGTATTTAAATCCTTAGGAATGCTTTTGCAAATAAATGTAGAAGTTTAATTTTAAGTGTGGGACTCTTCTGGGAATCCTACGTTCAGCTCACCATTTGTAACAGGCACATGGTTATATAAAAAAATAGCATATTATGTAAATAATTCTCTAATTGTAAAGTAACTGAAAGTTAATAATTATATGGTCATTTGTAGAGTACAGGGATGAATTTTACAGTTCCAAATTAAAACGCAGACATGATTTTTATTGAAAATTCAGGTCAATACTAACTGTGTTGTCCTAATTATGAACTCATTTTCTCAGCCACATTGACACTAACTTAATTGCAAACCTGTGTTAGCAATATTGACACTTTTCTTCACTGCAAACCCAGGTTAATAGAACCTCTTTGTTCATATACCGCTAAACAACATTTCCTCTCCTTTTTTTTTTTTTTTTTTAATTGCCTATCCAAGTTGAGACTAATCACATCTCTTTATTATCAGTCATGTTAATGGTATCGGTTTTGTGCTTTATTACTGATGGTGGAAATAGAGTTGATATAATCCTTACTTCAAATCCAGGTAAATGGTATTGCGCTACCTCAGTTGCAAATCTAGGTTATATAATACAAGCTCACTCTGATTGCAAATACCAAAGTCATTATGTTAATTTCCTCCTAATAGAAATTATTTACATTTTATTTTATGCCTCATCAAAAGCAAGTTGGACAAAATGTAGTTTCATTATTTCTGCATTTCCTTCTCTTTAATACTTCAGTGTCCCCTACAGCTAGTCACTGTCATTTAGTTCTCAGTGGAGAGATTATATTTCACCATCTGTTCTACCTACTATTAAAATATGCAACATTAAGGAAACGAAGGTAATGTCAGAAAAGAGTTGTTCTTGGCACTTTTCCTGCCCCGGATTTAAAAGGTTCAAGTACTAAGTAAGTAAAAGGTTCTTTCCAAACATTTTGGAACGTGTTCCTACCTGGGGGCTCAGGTGTTGCTCCTGTACGAGATTCGTCTAAACCAAAGCTCGTTGAAGTTCATAGAAGGACTCAAGGACTCTCATTGATTTAAATGAGCTTTTGGTCAGTTCCACGATAAGAGGAGATGATGTGTTGAGTCTACATGCAGGATAACAGCACTTTGGTAACTGCACAGATATTCTGCTTAGCTTCTTCCAAACATACTGTCTTTGAGTCAGGGAAAATAAATGGGTGCTTTTTGAGGGTTTTGAGAAGGGAAGGAAATGAAGGCTTTCCCTTGCTTTGTTTCATTCTTATGGGTATAAGAACACGTTGAGCACCCTCAGCACTTGTCTTGGTAGATGCTTCCAGTTCTGGTGGGCACATACTCTGCCATGTGAGTTTTGAAAGTTTGCCACAAAGCAAGGTGGATCTGGACAAAGAGAGGTAAAAAAAGAAAATCAGCTGAAGTTCAGGCTGATAAAATAAGATATATTCCCCAAAGAGAGACTCCTCTTAATGGAAAGAGATTACCTGGCGTAAAACAGAGATTTAACATGTAACATTATTTTATGTAACCTGAGTGCTACCTCATAAACTAATTGAGTTAAATAGTTTTCCAGCAGCATCCACAGTACATTTGACATACAGTGAAATGGCATATTTTTGTCTCAGAACACGTGGGAAAAAAGCTAACGTGGGACTGTTAGTGCCATTAAATAGGAACACATGGATCTTAAGTGGTTTTGACCTGTACTAGGTCTATATGCGTAGTCAAATGTAGCAACTACTAAACTGTAAACTACCTGGTCTTTCTGTTCTACGCCTTGATACTTTTTTTTGTGTGTGTGTTACCAAGCTCATCCTGGAGTAAAGGGTAGCACGTAGCTGCCTCTCTCCTCTCTTTCTCTCACTGGGAGCCATTAGATTAATGGGAGTCATCTGTGACCTGTGCTGTCACCAGCACTGGAGCTGTGGAAGCCACTAAATGACCAACAAAGATCAAAGTCCCTTTTCCAACCTAAAGCTAGATTTCTCCTTAGTTACTGATTGTGGCTTTGAAGCGTGCTAGGAATTTTTTCAGTAATCTGGTTTTCTGTGGAAAAATGACCATTTCTTGCTGATTTTGAGATGTGTCTCAGTTTTTGCAAACTTCTGACAAACCATAGGTAAGCTTCTGATCTAATTGTGCAAGTTTTACTACCAGTTCATCTGTGTGTTTGGGGGGAACTTGGGGCTTGCAGGGTCCTTTCTGTATATCTTGTTTGGCTTCACAGCTCCAGGGTCACGCTGTAGTGCATATTACCAAGGAGTCACGGATCCTGGCGCTTTCAATGTTGTGGGGCACCGGGAGCCCAGAGGAACGAAGAATCAAAGTCTTGGCAATCTCACTACTGTTTCCTATTGCCAGCAGTAAGAAATAAGTCAGATTACCCTGAAGAATTTAACAATGTAAGGCACTGTGTGTGTTTCATAAAAACCTGCTGTTGCTTTTTCCAAAATCAGTAATAAAATATAGCATGTGCCAATTTATTCCCTTTTTTCCTACCGTAACTTAAAGTTATATATTACTAGGGAGGCAACTGAAGAAAAAAAAGCAAGCTAAGACGCCTTTTTAATTTTTTTCCAGCTACTATAACACACTCATTCTAGTTCACAAAAGAATAATGAAAATCTGTGTTTCTTATAAGATTAGGGAATATTCTCAAATCCCTTTATTAAAAAGCAGAGCAAGCGGTGATCACTGACCTATTTGCTGGCTAGGTAAGTGTACATGCTTTTAATAGACCGTTCGGCAGTCCCTTTGTATGTACACTTGGAAATAGTCCTGTCATGTTGTAATGACCATGCATTCAGCATTTAGTTGTAGTTTTAATTAGCACAGTTTTTCCACAACACAATTTGCAGCACATGGACATAAAACTCATGTTTATTTGCGTGAATATGTAGCCATTTCCTCCTCCGAGCCTGCTCTCCCCTCTATCTTCTTATTTCCCACCTCTTTCTATCTCCCTTCATATCAAGACTTTAGATATGATGATTTCCCTCACTGATCATCTCTGGAAGTTGCTTAACTCTTTGGAGGATAGGATTTCTGTCAGAGCACTGGAATATGAACAGCTGTCACTTCTCTGTTGGGTCTCTTCTGTATTCGGGCTAAAATATTTTGTCTTACTGTGCTGTTTGGAACGTGATTTGGGCTTGACCTGGGATGTTTCTCCACCCAAGAAACAAACTTAGAGTGATTAGGTAGCATCCTCCCTGGGCAAAGGACACAATTATTTTCCGTTGCACAAGTCCAGAAATGCAGAATCAGGTTGTTGCTGAAGCACAATCAAGGAGCAAAATGCCATAATTAATGCCTATAAAAAGGATATTAAAGTGTCCAGGGATTTAGCTTAAGAGCAGGACACAGCCCTTACAATTAGTGTTTCTGTGCAGTTGCATCTTAGCCTGTTTGAATGCCGTGTTCAGGGAACTGTATTATCCATCTTTTTTTTCTCTATGAACCATGCAGTGTTAAGGCAGGCTTGGGAACAGGCTGGGGGAGGTTTCACAGTTTAAATCATTTGCAGTATACGTGATTTCCTTTGGCGGTCTTCTGGTCAGTGCCTGTTTACTGTAAATCTGAATTCTGCCTAATTTCTGTTCTAGCTAAGTCCAGTTTTGCTCAACAGTCTTTGTTACATGAATAGCTATGTAACTCTGTAGCCATCATTTTGTCCATTCTTCACTTAACCAGCTGGATTTTCAGGTCATTTACCCATCTGTACTTTAGCAAGAGAGATAATTTTATGGCATAATCTTGGAGAGAATTAAATATTCCAAAACCTGGAGGAAAAGAGCTGACAATTTTTTATAGTTCCAGTCTCAGGCATTTATAGAATTTTTACATGCATTGGTACAGTCGTAAATAATATCAAAATAATGACTTTCTTTGATATGACAATTGTGTCTATAGAGAAACGAAATACTTCTTGAGAAAGAGCCTTACAGACAAATCGGACATCTTTACTCTTGAGTCATGGCAATTGTAACTACCTTTTATTTCTTAACCAAACTTCTTTTCAGCTTGAAGTGGAGATGGATGAGACATTTTGGAAAAAAAAGATATTTTTAAAATCTTCTTTATATATCTTTAAAGAGATAGTTTCTTTCTGTTTGGAAAGAAAAGAATACAAGGAAATTTTGGAGTGTTGTGGCTTCTGAAGATCTAGTGTAAAGGCTCCAACTTCTTTTGTTCAGTTGCCCAAAGAAGAAAGGAATAAATATCCCGAATCAGATACAGTGTGTTTGGTCTTTGATAACAACCCATATTGAAGGGATCAGATGACATTTTTTGGGCTGTTACAGAATAGTCTGGCCCAAAATATGACATATATCTTTAAAATCTGCTTCTGACAGGTATTGATATTTGGCAAAGAAAAAAAAAGATGCACCTTTGGACCTTTTGCAGAAATGCTGGAAGTGCTGTGGAACCAGAAAATTGCAAATGGGTATTTAAACGCGCGTGTCTAAAGCACTAAGCTACGCAGAGAGGTGGACTGTTGCAAAGCAAGTAGCTGGAAGTAGTTGGAGGTACGCAGTGAAAAGATTATCACTGGAAAGCCAAAAAGGTGCCTTTATCCAGGGGATGCCTTTAGGTTTTAAGAAGCCTCGCTTTACATGCCTTTATTTTCTCAAGAACTTCACAAAACTCAAGTGAACTTTGCAGTTGCAATATCAGCCAGATGAGGAGCTTTTGTGACCAGATTCCGCTTGCCAGCCTGCTGTGGTCAATCTGTGGTGGCCCAAGGGCTGTTTGGTCTGTATCTCCCAGCGCAAAGCCCTTTGCTCTTCTGAAGGCATCATAGCTGAGGCAGAAAAGTATATCCAGATAATTTCTATGCCTTGTGGAAGTAGCAAAGGCCATAACTGTAGACAGGGAAAACAAACCTTTTAGCCTAGCAAAAGATTACTTTTGGAAGGGGAGGCGGCACTTTTTTCCAAGTTTGCAAACAGTATGTTGAATTTCCTGAACGCACTTAAAATGTCCTGGATAGCTATGGAATTGGGGTAGCTCTGTTAAAAGCTGAAGACAGGTGAGGCTGACCTGCCTGTGAGTGGCTCTGTGCGAGCACGTTCTGTGCTCCACTTGGATGTTGCAGTTTGCGAAGAGGCGTGGGGTTTTTGGTCTCAATGTCTGTCGTTATATTTGTGGTGGCTTTGTCAGTTCTGAACTGGGAGGTCTCCAGGCTCCTATGTCAGCAAAGGGTAGTTGCTATCAGCAACTGCTTCACTGGTGGCAAAGGATCACCTTGTCCCCTTGCAGGCTGTCGTGACCAGTGGTATGCACCAGCAGGACCATGGAGGTGATGGGGTTCGTTCATTTTCTAAGCGCGGGCCGGTGCAGAAGTCATACCGCATCAGGCAGCACATGCTGCCCAAAGTGATGTTCCTCCCCAGCTCTGAGGCAGGCAGCAAATGGGATGCAGACCCCCTGCAGGCCTTCCCTAAGGGTGCTGCCTGGGCCATGCTGAGCAGCCCTGTGCATTGGCAGGACAGGGTGGTTATTATACTGTCAGTAGTNGGGGGGGGGGGGGGAAGTCATATTTTTTTCCCTGCCACAGAAGGAATCTGTTTCTTTTCATTACTTTCCGTATATCAGATTCTAGCCTGAATGTATGTAAAGAATAGGTGGTGCAAGATCAATTTTAAGTTTTAATTATTTTTCTTCTCTTTCAATGACAAATGATGTATTTTTTTTCTCTGTGCTTTTCTAATAAAAAATAGAAAAGGTAAGGAATTTTTCAGCTTAAACATTTTGCCCGCTGTCACAGTCACTTTATGTTATCAGGCTTGATGGTAGGGTACAAGACAAAAAGGCAAAAGGAAAGAAAAAAAGAAACAAGAAAAGGGAATACTTTAACAATGACAGTGTTTAAGGTTTATTGTGTGTATTTGATTGCTTTCTTCATTTCATTTTCAGTAAGCAGAATAGAAATACTATTATGAATTGGCAATTTTTATTTAATTTAAAAATATCATCTCTCTGTTCTTGCTGAAAATGTTGACAATACGGCCTTTGTTTAGTTTAATTAACTCATGTCACAGTCCTGAATTGAAACACACTCAGCATCAAATCAAATAAAATAATTTTTGGAACTCTTTTCCATATCCAGAAAATAGAAAGAAATAAAAAGAATTAAATCCTCTGAGAAGCTGGCGGAGAAACTGGATATTTTTAATGGAATATTTTGAAGTGCCATTTTCATTTTTATTTTTTCATGGTAGGAATGCCAAAAAATATAAAGCCATGAAATCCCACTGAAAAGCAGATGCTATGAAGTCATTCTAAGTCCTCATATGTTTATAATAGTATTACATGATGTTACATGTTTTGTACTTCTGAGCTACAAGGCTTAAAGAGCTTTGAGATACTGATAATGCCCTTTTAGCATATGAAAACTGGAAAGATAATGAAATCCATGTTTCTTGTGGTGGTGTCCAAGTCTACTAGGCTTTGGTTTTAGCTGAAATCTCCAAAGCAGCAGCAGGGCCTTATGCAAACGAAATGCGTACCTCTTTCAGATCATCTCAGATGGCACCCAAGGAACAAGTGAAAGGAATACGGGAGAGACGCTGACATCTTAGAAACTTTTTCCTGTAACATATTGAAAAAGTAGGGCTCGCTGGCCAAGGACTGCACTGTTACAGATGGCATCATACTTAACAGAGTATCTGGAAATTAGCTTTAGCACCTCCAGAGAAATGGCACCATTTTTAAATACACTATACAGCTACAGAGGCGTCTTGTTTAAACAGTGGGCTTAACTCCTGTTTGCAACAGCAGGAACTTCACTCTTAAATTAGAATAGGTCCAGCAGACTGATGGAGTGTGGGGAGCTACACAAAGAAAGAATTTGATCCCCTGAGGGCAAATTTTATGTTCTTGTGCCCTGTGTGCTACAAAAGGAGGCTTCATTTTGTTATGGACTGATTCATTCTGAAATCTTACCTCCTTTAGTAAAGTTTGTTTATGATGGGATATGCACAGATCCAACTGATTTGGCTTTGGGAATTTGGAATTCTGTGCTCCCCCTTGCTTTACGTTATGTATGGTGGTGTACAGCAAGCAGAACGTGCCATGCTGCCCAGGTTGTTGCACTATTTTATAGCTATTTCATAAATGCAAATGGCCAGATGCTTAGTGCAGCAGAGAAAGAAACTGCACTTAGCCAGTGATTTTCATGAAATAGAGTGAGTGGAGTACAGTCATAGCGAAGTGTGGAAAAAAACACAAGCGGGGCGGGGATGATTTGGGACAACTGTCTTTTATTTCAAGTACAGAACAGGAATGAAATCAAAGAAAGCAGTGTATGTCCCAGGATCAAAAGGGTCCCTCGGTTGTTCTTTTGGGAGGGTGGGGGAACGACATTGTCGCTTCTCTGTCAGTAGCTTTATCGCTGTAGTTGTGCCCAGTGGTGTGAATGAGTAGTTAACCTTGTTCTCATACGAGAAGGGTGGCATTTACTCACTCTGCCTACTATCAGGTGCGTCAGGAGGCACATTTTTTGATTCAGCTCTGTTTTGTTTTCTCTTCTGCGCATCCCCACGGTGTTGGCTCTGCCGGGGAGGTATGCCATGGCTTCATAGGTGCCCTTGCTCCTCACGCCTGGAGAGGAAGGCCAGTGCTGTACAAGGAGGGACTGTTACACAGGGAGGGGAAAGATGTGTCTACAACTTGTAAAGTGGGGCTTGCCTTGATAGGGCATGACCCGGACTGAGATTAAATCTGCTTCTCACTACTGTAGAACCTGAGCAGGAAAAATCCCATGCGATCTTGTTCAGATTGTTGAAGCATTACCCTTTCCTCGTACCTCTGGATCTTCTCTTCCTTTTTTCTGCCTGTTACCCAAGATTTTTTGGCAGTAGGTTTTCTGTCCCCTCGCCTGTTCCTAATGCAGTTGACAGGTGAGTGTTCTCTCAAGCAGATCTTGCCATCTGGAACAGTTTTCCTCCACTTGGTTGGCTTTCATCACATTTCACCTCCAGATGAGCGTGCGAGGTCACCACCAGTATACCTGGCCCATAGTGTTAGCCCAACAGCCGAAGCTGACCCTGTCTCTAGTCACCCGTGAATTACCTGCCAGGGAGGAAGCTAGCATTTAATCTCACCTCCTACGTCTCTGTATCTTAGTCATGCAGTAGTGGTATCTCAACATATTAGTGCAGGAGTGCAGCCCTTTGGGGCTTCCTGTTATTTAACAAAAAGTTCAACATCTCCTTTTTGGAGTCTCGCATGAGCTCTGGAGGTCCTTTCCTGGAGCACTCCAGTGCACTGTGAATGTGTTTGTAGTTGCAATTAAACCAGTCCAGCAAAGCAGGTGCTCTGAATGATGCATTTTGTGTTGCAGCTGTAGATAGTCTATGGGCAACTGCACAAACACTTGGTTTTGTTTGAGAGATCCAAGAGAAATATGGAGAGTATGGAATGGCATTGTCTCTTACCCGTATACATGCTGGGGTGCTCATAGTGTTCGTACCTGGTTAACACTCTTCTTTGCTCAAACAGTTATTAAGGATTTTTTCTCCCAGATTCAGAATTTATTTGTGACTTCTGTCCTGAGTTTTAAAATCCATAGCTTTCCGCAGCCAGCAAATTTCAACCACAAAACGCCCTTCATTATTATTTCACTGGTGCGGGATCTTTAGCCTGAAACATCGGGACACGTAAGACTTTTGTCTCATTATTCCCCTTTGCAGATGTGCAGCCTTGTTTGTTTGTTTGTTCCCCAATCACTAGTGTGAAGGGCATAGCCCTGCTAGTAATCATAGCTACTGCAGAGGCCAAAAATGCCTTTATTCCATTTACAGCATCCTGTCAAAAAACACTCAATACCTACATTACTTGACAGCCCTTGAAGGATGGCATGTTTACACATTCAGCATTTTCTCTGTGGAGGAAATAAGCAGTCACTTACAGGCTATACCATTCTTACCTGGATAGAAAATCAGTTAAACTGTGTTCTGGATTCTGAAAAGAAAAAGGCAATAATCTTTTCTCCATTGCCCCCTGGTTACAGCTAACAATGGTATATAGTTAGGGGGTCAGGGTGGCAAAATCACTGTCTCGGTGGTTGGAAAAAATTGAGATTCCCAATTTGTGGCCAAATGCTATCATGGTTACAAGGTGTTTCATCAGTTAAAACGCATTCACTGGATGTGTTTATATGATCTGTCAGCCTGAAACATAGCACAAAAGCATCAAATGAGCACAAATGGAGATACCTCAGGTGCTTCAAAATAAGATGTCACTGTGCTGAAAAATCAGTACCTAACTCCAGCAGCTCGATTCAAGGAAATTAAATTGGCTGGTTTTTCCAGCTGTCCAGGCAACAGGGAAGATTAGCAGAAAAGCTCGCAGACTAAACAGGGAGGTAGTCAGCAGGGCTGTGTCTTAGCATCTCCCCCTCTCTGGGGTGCCAGGACCTGAGCGTGGCACCTCCGTCAGCCCAGGACCCAGATGGTCTGGAGGAGGACAGAAAACTGAGCAGGACTTGCTCTTTCAAGTGTACAGCAGCTACGCTGCCTTTTGTTTTTGCTTATTTCCTGAGTGTCGAAAGGGCTCCACAGGTCACGCATTTTTGTTGGTGGTAGTCTAACATGGATGGAAGGGGCTTTCCCTCACGGCTGCCTTGCATGGGATGTGTAGGACGTGAGGGTGAGGATTTGACCCCTTCCAGCACAGAGAGGGACTTTAACTCGAATTTATTTCCAGTGTGCTCTGATCAGCAGGGTACGAGGCCAATGGTAAGCACTGGCACGGCCCCTCTCCCTCACTTGGGTTTGGGTGCTCGTGGCTGCAAGCTTTGCATGGCTGCTGCAATCACGTCTCAGTTGAGACACCGGCCCTGGCTCTTCTTACCTCACGTGTTCACCGAGTCTTGGCCTGGTCCCTGCCAGCACACCCAGTCCTTCCTTTGGATATCAGGAGCTCCTCTCTGGTGGTTGCGTTGGTCTACAAAGCTGGACTTCCAAAAGAGAGCAGAGTTGTGCTCTCATTTTGTGGGGCCTCCTCCTTGGGACAGCAGATATTTTACAGTTCCTCTTACATGAGTGTAGCTAATAACTCGCACACTGGTCGTGGAGTGGCAAAACTGGCATCCTCTGTTTGTTTGTCTTATCTCTGTCTTTCAAGGTAGTAAGTGTCTGGCGTGTAGTAAGTACAGCTATTGTGGTCACTTTATACAATTGTCTATTTTTTTAATGCCTGTCTCATCATAAATCTGCTTGCACGTATAAACCTGAGTCTTGAACTGCGCGATCCGCACCAGATGACTCAGTAACCACACGGTGGTACTGCAGCCCCCCACAGCGTCAAGGGCCAGCTGGAACACAGCTGCTTTTCAGGTAAGTGTCCAAAAGTTTGGATGCTTTTTTAGCTTGGTTTTGAATCTCCTGGCCCTGCAACATGGGCAAGTTTGCTTAAAAAAGAAAAGAAAGAAAAAGGAAAAAGTCCTTAAACAATATTTCTAATATTGCCTGCTTCCAGCATTACATAGGATGTGGAGGGGAATAGATTTTCTGGATGCAGTTCTGCTTGCAGATCCAGCTGGCTGTTGAAGTGTGTGAGCATGAAAAGCAGATGATAAGAAATATATATATATCCCGTACCTATCTAAAGGAACCCAAGTTATCTTAGAAACTGATATATACAGAGATCACAGAATCTGCTTGTGAAACTGTTCCCTCTGGCATTATATGCAGCCAATGTTTAACAGTACTGAATTAAAAGTGTGATAGTTTAAGACACAGGAACTCTTTCCAAATGAACCTTCAAGGGGAGCCTAGTGGAGAGAAATTCACGTCGAGATTTGGCCGAAGAATAGGGTTAATGCCATTTGTTCTTATCACAACTGCTACGGGATATTTAATGACCACAGGTAGTCAGGTCCTGGGATTTATATCTGATCCTGGAGACAGCAGCGCAGTGCAATGCGTTAGATCGCCGGTACCGCTTCCTTCTTCTAATGAGGTCTTCCATCCAAGGATGGCTATAGCCTGCTCTTGTGCAGCTTGCAAACCTGACCGGATCGCAGCACACAGCCAAAATAATTGGAGAAGAATCTGTGTGTGGGAGGGAAGGAAATCAGCTGCACGTATTCGCATCCTGAAGCAAGAGTTAGCGCAGCGCTGCTTTTTGGCAGGGGTTTGGTCACAGCTTCTGGTGTCGAAACCAGCTTGCTCTTTGCTAGCCTGCACCTGTAGTCAGCCGTAGCTCTATCCAGCTCATTTGAGAGGAGAAGGCAGGGGAGGGCTCCTCATTTGGATCGCACTGGCACGTTCGCAGCTCATGTCTGACAAAGCCGTTTAGTGCAAAGATAGCTCAGATTTTGCTCCGGTGTGCGAAGTTTGCCCTCTGAACGCTGTGATTTTTCTCTAGCCGGTCTTAGAGATGGGAAAACACAGATGAGCTTTAACCAGGCCTGAAGAGGCTGGAGCACATCAGCTGCTTGCCATATTGATGAAACACCTGGGGCATTCATTTTGAAACCTAAATGCAGGCTGTTCACCTGTATTGCCAAGTACAACAGAAGCTTCCTTCTGGCTGGCGGGATGGTATTAATTTAAAGAGAGCACCATCTGCAGGGCCTTGGAGAACAGCAGTCAGAGAAGAGAGGTAGAGAGGTTGCTGGCAAAAGTCTCGTTCTGATTCGGGGGCCTCGCCACCCCCATCTATTACCTATAATTTCTAATTAGCGGAGGTATCCTGGGGAAAGCTGCTCCGATTCACTTTCTTGCAGATGCTTTTCTTGCTAAGAGCTGTTGTTTTTGCTGAGCCTCCTAAGCTTGTTTCGCAGGCTTTCACATGCATTTGGAGCGGTAATGGTCTCAGTGACCCAGTAATTAAAGGAGTCCTGTACCTCCTCTCTGCGCAGAGCTGCCCCTTTGTCCTTCTTCTTTCTTCTCTCTACAACGCCACTGCCACATGGTCAGAGATTTTTCACCCTTTCAAAAGCTTTGTGTTCTTCCCATCTCATCAAGCATGTCTCAGCCATGCTTAATTAGCTTAAGGCTTTTCAATGCGGCCCCCCCCGCCCCCCGATTCACCCCCCAGGAGATCAGTTAAGGACCTGAACAATTTCAATAAAGAGCTTGGAAAGCAAATCCTTAGAGGCTAGGCATAGCTGCAGGAGAATGTAATGTTATTTAGTGTTGGGGACCAGTTGTTTGTTCCTTTCTTCTCTTCCTTCCTTCTGTTTGTCCTCCCATCCATCCTTCTGTCCATCTTTCCTTTCCCATTCTTATCTCTTCAGCTTCTCTGAATCTATATTCAGGGATGCCCCTTGGTTCTCAGCAGTGTTTGGCAACATCTGATGGCTGGTGGTATTCAGAGGAGGGCTGTCGCCCTTAGGCCAGCACCACAGTACTGTTGCTTTTAACCTGTTTCAATCTGTTTAGGTCCCCTGGATAAAAAATGGCAAACATAATTAGCTAACCAGTGCTAGGAGACTGTTGGGTTGGGGTATTTTGGTTTAGGGTGGGGTTTTTTTTTTTGTTTGCTTAATTCCCAGACTTGTTTGAAACTAGCTTGTGAGCTTTATTTACAGATCAGAGCAGTTGAGAAGAAAGCTTGGTTAATTAACTGAAAAATAAATTTGCATCTTGCTTTGTATTTGACATTGAATAGCATTGTTTCTGCATTGTCACATATGCACCTTTATTATTAATCTCCAAGCTTTAGCTGTATGACTGCAAATGAGATTTTTAAAAAACCCAAAACAACTACTTTCCCTTCTTCCCTTCCTATAAAGCATGAGAGCAAGCTGTTTAAGCATGTGAAACACAGATTTTGTGTGGGATGTCAGATACCTCAGAGGTACCTGTGGACATTTGCCACGTAATTGAATTCAGTGGCTTGTGTTTCATGTTTACAGGCAAATGAGAGCACCCAGCCATCAGGTGTTTGCATCACTAGAATTAAATACCTCCTAATTTAGCTGCTCTGGAGATAAATATTTAGATATCATTAAAATGGCTAGCTGTAAATACCTGAAAGTGTCCGTGGATGACAGAAAAACGTGGGAGGGGGTTTCTTCACAAACACAGAGGACATGACCTCAATTACTGCAGCTTTCTCCCTGACACTCCCCTTCATGGTATATATAAAGTAGATGTTGCTGAGTGCACACTGCCCAGTGGAGAGCAGCACATTATATAAGGCTAGATTGAAATGCTGTTCTTACAGTATTCCAATTCTTGGTTTGTTTTAAGCCATCGAGGGAAATAAAATGCAAAGAGCATGTCTAAATGAATGCACGATGTAGTTTTGTGTCACAGGGAAAGCCTGTAACATTGCTACCTCCATTTGAGTAACTCAGGCTGTTGTTAAACAAAGAGGAGTGCAGCTCCCCGGTGTATTGACATTGCTATTTACAGACCATGTGGTAATCTTTGAAGTGCTAACTGGCTTTTTTTGAGAGAGATGCTGCATTTTTCTTTTATATTTGTTTTCCACAAAAAGGAACGTTAGTATTTTTATGATGGCTGGTGCTTAGTGGAGCTCCTCTGTGTAAAGATAACAAATGAGTTATGCGACCTGACATTCTCCCTGGGAATGTGCTCAGAAGGAAGCAAGCCAGTGGCATTTCAAAGTCTGCTTTTAAAGTAGCTGGTTATGTACTTTGTTTATCACGATTGCTGGGAAATGCTATTTCTCTGGTATTTTGCACCCCCTCTTAATTGAGTGGGGTGTGGAAGAGTCTTTAGGCAAAGACCCCAGGACCCAAAGGACAAGTATGCAGAAAGAAAGTGCACCACTTGAAGCTGCTCCGTGCTTTACTGTATCCCTATCCTGTCTGATAGCTTGAAGTAGTCAGGCTTGCTGCAGGCTTTGGAAATGAAGTGAGCTCTAAACCGTTGAGAGCAACTGCAACAGGTACAAATTGCCGGGCACACTTCACAATTACCGAGTCGCTTGTCCTCTTGCTGAGTTGCTGAGGAGGCATTGCCTGGAGCAGCAGGGGCTCACCAGTCACTCACTGAGCAGCCCTGCTGCTGGTGATGTGTGTCCTCACGTGGGGAATAAATCAAAGCTGGGAGGATATGTCTATAGAGAAGCTGGAGGAAGGGACGCGAGGCTGGTCCAGCCTTGGCTGTGCTGAGCCAGGGTGGCTGAGGACACCAGAGAGGCTGCCACCCAGCAGCCCCCAAAGCCTTCATGACAAGGTTTATGCAAGTTCTGTGTTTCTACAAAATACTTTGTCTTTCATCTAACGCTATATATCACCAGCAATTTTGTTTTGGCAAGAAGGCAACTCTTTTTCCACATTTTACCGGTTTCTAGTTTCTGGAGACTTCACAGTTTTGTTGCTATAAAGACTCGCGCACTTAAACTGATTGGCCCACTAGCAGCCCTTGAAAGACTGAAATAAAAGCAGCTAAGGATAGAAAACCACCTTTCCTGAGGCCTGATATTCAAATCACTTTTGCACTACCCTCAGGAGGGATGGCCTTTGATTATAAGCTCTGCGCTATCAGTGAAGAGCCGGCTGCACATGACCACAATGGCAGCACTCCAAGGACTGAACTTCAGTGATGAATGCCACAAAACGCTGCTACATGGGCTCACTCTGGGGAAAGTAATTCTGTGTACAGTACATGATCTATGTCACCTGGAGTCCTTATCGTTTCTTTCAGCTATTTGCAGAGTTCTTTCTTGTTTGGGCTGTGGAAGGAGCTGCATTAATTCGGAGTTAGTAAACCTGAGGACAGGCAGAAATAAAATGAATCTGAACTTTTAAGCTTGCTATAGCAAACACTTCATGAGAGCGAAGAGTTGGTAAACTGAACTTAGCGAGCTTTAATTTGGGTCTATTTTCATTATACTTTCTATTGTACCGTAATTGGTACACTATTAAGTCGTCTCTTGGGTTATGAATTACTACTGTATTAAGGAAATGAAACTTAAGTGAAGAATTTTGCTGACAGGGAACATGCAGAAGGATAAGCAGGATCTTTTTAACCGTTAGTATTGTTACTATCATCATTCATCATTACTGCCACATATCATGCAACGCAGTTCCTAAACTTGAGCTGGTAATATCGTGCAAGGTGCCGTACACGGTTGTCTCTACCCAAAGAATGCACAGCCTAAATGTCATGGCTTTGCATGCTTATCAGCCTACTTGGAACATCTGTTTCATGGATTTCCAACACAGTTGTACATGTCTTATACATGTATCATCTGTGACCAGCAGGCTTCCTCCAGCTCCTGCTGGTTAAAGAATAGCTCACTTAGCTCTGCTAGAAATACTTGTTGCATGAATGACCAATACACACTCTCATAAGTGCTTCCAGCTAGATAGTCAGACGTATTTCCCTCTTGCTCCTCCCTCCATAAAAATTTTTTACAAAATCAAAAAATACTCATTTCCTTTTAAATTTGGGAGAGTTTTTACCTTTTTTAAAAAAAAAAAACCAAAACCAAACCCAGAAATCTGCTAGCTTTGGTTCATAGTTTTGGCAAGACCCAGCAACATTTCTCTGGAAATCTTGGGCTTCTCAGGCTACATTTGTATGACTCCCTGAAAACATGACATTTCCCATAAAACTATCTGTTCCTTTAAAAGAAAAAAGAAAAAAAAAAAAAAAAGTAATTTGATTCAGGAAAAAGGTTTTGTTAAAAATATTTTGATCAACTCCACATGTGCCTTTCCAGTCGGTTCCCTGTGCAGCAGGACCACCCGCTACCTGCGGGATGCAGTAGCTGCGGTGGCTTTGGAGTAGTGTCAGGGCTGCTGCCGACTTCCCGGCCGGTCTCCAGCCTGAGCCAGGCGCTTTCACAAGCTTTGATGGTGGGAGGCAAAGCAGCCAAAACCTCTGCAAGGTGCTGCATGATATGGGACGGCATGGAGACCTTCCCTCTCCTCCTCCTTCCCCATGCTTGAGGTACATTTGAGGCTCAGGTAAGGTTTTGTTTTATTCAGTTGTTGCATTTTTGCAAGACTGTATTCCTTGAACAAAACACCTGTGGCTATCATGTGTAAATGTAGGCTAGCCTCCATCGTGCAAATTCCTTGCCAACTTGTACTGCAGAATGCTTAAGTCCAAGTTAGCTTTGCACAATACTCCCAAATTTCAGCAGGATTTATCAGGCTGAGGATCAGTGGTACTCTGTGCTTAAGACCCTCGTAAGATTTTTCAATCAGGGCTCAGCCTTGTCACAGATATTCAGTGTGAACTGAAACAACGCATTAAGGCACAAGGCTTATTTCTCCCCTACCACCCCAAATAATCTCTAGACCTGATAACTGAAAGGCCACAGACTTTTAACTTACAGCATATCTCACGTTGGGAGCTCTTTGAGGTGCTTACATCAGAATAACAGGGTAGCTAAGTAGGCAAGGTATTTATCTAGATTTGCGGTGAACTATAAACTCTCTAAGCAAAGACAACCTATTTTCTATGTAACAGGCCCTCCCCATTTAGGGTCTGTAGTATTTAAAATAGATTCGGCGTGAAAAGAGCCGTGCAAGGTGTTTATTTTATTTCTTTGCTTTCCTTATATACATAAGAAACATCCTGTGCACAGTTATGAAAAGAAGTTGTTTGAGTCTCCTCAGACTGTCAGATTGATGGTTTTTAGTGCACTGAAGTGCAGTAAAAAATGGAAACTATAAAACAATATAACATGAATTGTCTAGACCTTTAAACCTACTCAGGAAATCAAGGTAGATACATATTTTTTTTGAAGAAACTCAATAAACCTTGTTTTTAAGATTGTGAAATTTGCTATTGACAGGGCTGAATGTAAGCATGGTTCAAGGCCAGTGACTTAATTCTAGGTGACACCACTCCTAATCCTTTATGGCTGAATCCTTCAGTTTTATCTGTGACTCTGGGAAAACGTCTGTCAAGGCTGAAGTCACTTGCAACAGGGGATTAGCAATTTTTGCATTCTTTTGAAAGCTTCAGTAATTCCCATGAAAGTAACAGACGCTGAGGCATTTGTGGAGACTGTGGGCAGTGGCAATCCTTACACCAGCATACAAATTCTTTCAGACCTGGACCACGAGAAATAGCGCACGTCTGTAGCGTCTAATTCGGACCCTGTGCTATGTGCTGGCAAAAGCTCTGTGTTGCCCTCCAGCTGGGGGTACTCAAGGGAAGAAGGAGAGGGGAGATGTTGCCGCTGGTTGACCCAAGGGTGGAACCACTATATCAATTTCTCTCTCTCTTTTTTTTTTTTTTTTTTTTAAGCGCAGAATAATTGAGAAGTGTATAATGAAAAGGCTTTGGGCATCTGCAAGTGAGCTAAGAAGCCCTTCATTATGAATAAGTCATAAAACGTGGTCCATATCCAGCAATCTGAAGGAGTTTAGCTTGAGGAAATGCTTTTAATGTGTGCATGTCATCCTCCTTTAGCAGGACAAAAGTCTGCTGCTATCAACCACTAATAGAATTATTCTCTTCTGGCTTAATTAGTAGAGGTCTTGACTTTGGTGCGAAGATCCCAAGTATAAGCCTTTACGTTTTCTGGCACCCCATAGCAGGGGGATGGCGTTACGGGAAGGGCTAAGTACTGCAGCGTGCCAGCCTGGGTTTCAGTACTTTTATATGGCATGTGGCATTTCTGAGTATCCCACAGCACTGGCTGCTGTATTGTGGCTGACCTTCAGGACACCTCATTGTAAGGAACCTGTGGTAGCCATCAGTTATTAAGAGGATTTTGGGAGGTGTTGTAGACTTGCTCAATAGCTCCAAGGAAAATTATAGTTATCTTGTTAGACTCAAGAGTCTGCCAGTTTTCATGATAGACACCAGTTTTATTAGCAGTTCTGTAAATTCTGTTGTGGGAAAAAGAAGGCAAAAGACATATTGTTAGTTATAATGTCACTGAGCTTTCTAAGAACAGGTTAGAGCGGTGGTATCATCCTTAGTGCAGTGAGAATTGGCACTGAAATTTTAAGTCCGTGTTTAGGACCAAATACATGGCCTGATTTTCAAAAATGCTGAGCACATCCCAAACACCTTATGAAGTGAGACCCTTTGAAGCCAGCTGGAGCTGCTGGGCGCTTGGAGCTTTTGAAAATCAGGATCTAAACTCCATTTTGAAGAGCTCCTAATGTTAGTCACCTATGTTTGAAAATACTGACCTATGTCTGATGGCATCTAGAACAACCTCTGTGTTAAAAGAGTGTTTGATGGAGAGAGGGGATACGATCTCCAGTGCTAAAGGGAAAAATCCTACTCTTTTTGAAAGCATATTCTCTGATAAGAAACATATTGAGACAAAACTGAAAGTTTCCTTCACCACCACCCCTCCCCCCTGACTTTTTTTTCTTAAAGACTTTTGTTCAGACTCTCTGTTATGTGGTTTGTATTTTTGGCCTCCAGTTTCTATTTGGTGCCTCGAGATATAACAGGACTTTGAGGAATCATCAATAATTTGGAGTGAAGGCAAGACGGTTGAGGAAAAAATGTGCCTAAGCTTTCCAAACGAGTTGCTCCAATTTTTATCCAATGTAACAGTAATGGTCTAGTCATAAGCCAGCCTTGGTCTAACTTGCTATTTGAATTTACTTTCTTTTGATAGAAATAAGTCTCCGATATGTGTGAAACTTAGAGTAAATTTCTGACCCATTGTTGTTGCTTATGAAGTTGCCAGAGTGACCAGTAACAGCAGGGTGGACCTCTTCAAACAGTGGGAATGAGCCTCGTATAAGGGGAAGTATTATTAGGAATAAAGCTGTTTGGGAGACAAAAAAGCCCCCAGTACTTGCCCTCTCCACCTAGGCTGAGCTGCAAATCTGGTAAATCACTGGACCTGGGTGTCAACATTGGTAGATGTCAGAGCTGACGAACCTGACTGAGGACTTCTCCGGAGCGATTACGTTGCTGACCTTTTGCTTGCCCACGACTAGTGAGTCCTTGTGTAAGGGCCTGAAGAAGAAAAGCTGTCTCTCTCAAGTCGTCTGCAATCAGAAAGCTGTTCTTGGGGGTGTCTGCTACCTATTTTTTTAGGTAACTGGCAGGAAACAAAGTGGCCTTCCTCTTGTTGTTATCACACCCCCTCACTGTGCTCAGGGTCTTTCCCCAGGCTTTTTCCCAGACTACAAACTAGAGCCATCTCCATAGCTAGAGANGGGTGGGGGGCGGGGGGCGGTAAGTGGGAAACCAAACCAAACCAAAAAAACCACACAACACCACACCAAACAAACCACCCAACCAAAAACCCCCTGAACGTTAGGTTACTGGAGAAAGAAAAAGAAATGTTCAGCCTAAAGCAAATAAGCCAGATCCTTGTTTTACAAAGCTGAGGTCAGTTGGGAAGTA
The DNA here is from genome assembly GCA_013389945.1 of Fregata magnificens. Classification (NCBI taxonomy): domain Eukaryota; kingdom Metazoa; phylum Chordata; class Aves; order Suliformes; family Fregatidae; genus Fregata; species Fregata magnificens. The sequence goes on along the minus strand of WAAD01030135.1, from coordinate 146,491 downwards.
CCCTGGAGCTGTCTGGAGGGGGGAGGATTATGGTTGTTAGTATTCTTTGCATTATGTTATCTAAATGTAAATTCCTGTCTCTGATGTAACATCCTAGTTAGACCCTAGAATTTGTGAACCAAACAAAGGATGAAATGTGAAAAAGTTGAGAAGAAAAATCTGCAGCTCTGTCTTTGTGTAATTCTTACTGAGAGCTGATATAAATGGAAGACAAATCAAAGGCAACAATAGCGCCGCACGTTTTATCTCACACCCTGTGATGCATATTAGTGTTGTTTCCCATTGTGAGACAGAAAGAACATTTACAATTTTAGAAAACACTGCATAATGGCTCTCCAGAAGGAAGAGAAACAAGCGTATGACTGCCAGTACTGACACTTGCTTTTTCCTGGCCTACAAAATTGCTTTTCTGGAAGCTCTGTTGCGGGCAAAATTTTTCTACCCCACGCTGTGAATTTTGAATTTGGCCTTAAAATTTTCTCCAAGAAATAGAGCAAATAAACCTCCCTGATTTGGTAATCTAAATCAAGTCTTTAGCCTTGCCACAAAATACCAGCCGAGCCAATCCTCATGTGGCAATACGCTCCTAAGATGCAGGTGATAACACCCAGGCTGGTGGATGAACTTTTTCTAAAAGCAACCCACAGGAGTAATCTTTTCTGTTGTGCTTTTCAGTGTTTTGGAAATACTCCTGGCTTTGTGGGAGGGGGGTGAGTGTCAGGAGCGTGAGCGGGTATTTCAAGTGTTAAACAGCTATGCTATCGCTCTCTGGCTCTGCACCTCCCTTCCTCCCCAAAATGTCAGTGGTAAAAGCTGACTTTTAAGACATGCCACTGAAATGCGTGGAAGAGCGTGATTGCCACCATGGAGCTGAAACACCCGCAGTAGTAGCTAGATTGTTCTTTTAGGCTTGTCTCGGTTTAGGAGTAGGCGGCATGTGATTCCCTCTGGCAGCGCTATGATTTAGGGATTTTTGGTCCTCTCATGGCTTATTTCTATGTGCTCTGTGTTGACAGGAGGATGTGGTTATTGCCTGCTGGCATAGGGCAGCCAGAGGTTAGACCACCCTTTGCTCTGATGTAGTTGTGCTGTTTCCTGGGGAAACATCTTACTCCACGTCATCGTCGTAATATCTTGTTCTGTTATCGGTAGAAATTAGAAATGGCATCCACGCTTAGGAGGTAATATAGCACTTGCAATATGTTTGCCTCCCCTCCTATTCCTTTGAGGCTGGCTGGTCTTGGCTCACTCGCTGTGTAGAGGAGGACGCCAGGCTTTCACCAGAGAAATGGGGGCAGCCATCAGCATTAATGACATCCTCTGACAGCGAAAGCCACGTGAATCTCCAGAAGCCAGATTTCAACGGTGGCTTCTCTCCACAGGGTGCAAGACACTTCCCGAGCAGAATGGGGAGCATCGCCTTGGGTAATGCATCCAGCACTGCCATCTATCACTTGGCTATTCCCTTCTTTACAGAAGGAAAACAACCCCCGGCCATTTAGTTATGAAAAATTGCTTACTGCCCTTGAATGTAAATATATACACACAGGTGTGCCTGTGTGTGTGTTTTATTTAAACATCTGTTATATTTTGATGAGTCACCTTTCAGGTCTGAAACAACAGCCTTGAGAATTGGAACAGGTGAGGAGCTCCGTAGCAAAATTAGTCCTTTACAGCAGATTTGTGTTTATCACCATATAGTTAAAGCTGACTGTAAAATTTTAGCTTTGAAGGAGTCAGAGCAAAGCTCAGTTAAAAAAAAAAAAGGGTACAGTCCTTTAACTGTTTTTGAAAAATTGTCATTATTGAACATGTGTCTCAGTAGGGGAAAAAGATATGATAAGTATCACCTGTAAGGTCTTTGTTATCCAGTGCTGCCAATTACCACTCCTTTTCAAGCAAATGAGTTTCATATTATGTTCAGCTTGGTTTTAGGAAGCTAACAAGTTTCTAAAAATTAAAACAGAGTGCTCGGTCAGGACGTGATGAGCCTTTAGAAATGCAAGTACTCTTTCCAAAGAGCAAGACGTTTTAGCTGGGTGTGTTGTATACTCTACCTCCGGTTATCCAAGTTTTTATCGAGGTTTGGTTTTTTGGTGTTTGGGGTTTTTTAATTAATTTTTATTTTTCATGCTGGCTGTTGTATCTTTTATATCACAAAATGATTGAAAATTACAGTGTACCTGTAAGGTTACATCTATTAGCAGAACTTTGTTGAACTTCATGCGCCTCTCCTTGTTGTGAATATTCTGTTTTATTTTAAGCTGCAAAATTTAGGTTGGGGTCTCTGGATAAATAACAGGGAAGAGTCTCTCACACTGTATATTGTTACTGCCTTTCAGGTACATCCATACATCTTCCTTATTTACCCTTCTGCTGCTGTTCCCTGCTACTTCGAAGCTCATTCTTCATGTACTTGGCAATAGTCTCCTTGAAAAAGAATTGAACAGAATATTTTCCAGGGCTCCTCTTTGACTCAGTAGTAATCTCTTTCAGAAGCAGTGACCCCAGAAGTAAATGGTTGCAGCCATAAGGGTGAGCAGCCCCGTCTGTACGTTACCAGAAACTCAGGCAAAGCCTCCTTTTGTCCTGTGTGGATGGCATGCTTTTTTACCCCATCATTCTCTCCGCTGTAGCCAGGGAGCAGGGACTTCGTAAAAGATGAGGGTGCTTGTCTGAAAAGAACTTTTCTAACTTCCAGTTCTTGGCCAATTTGCTATTTGTGTCCTCTCCGGTTCTTAACCCGCTCCCTCCCCACCCTTTCCTTATAATTTCTTTTGTAAGTATTGTTTCTATTCACTTCCAGCACCCACCTAGTTCTTGTGCAGCTGCGCAGGGCTGAGGACTGGCACCGTCTCTTCTGTTTGGAGTGGCTCCTTTGGAGGGAAACGGGAAGTTTCTTTCCCTTCTCTGAAATAAATAGCGTGGCGTTCTGACAAATCTGGCCTACTTAGGAGATCCAGGACCTCTTTGATTGCACAGTCTATCACTTTGCTGCGGTTGCCTCAGGATCATTTGAAATGCTCAGAAAATACAGTGAATGCAAGATTGAAATGGAATAGGGACACAGTATATGCTGATGGAAAATCCAACGGCACCATGAGCTATTAAGTTGTTCAGGTTGGAGGGGAAAGCAAGGCCTATTAGAGCCATTGGGCTCCCGGATCGGTTCTTCAAAATTAAGGACCGAGTCCTCACCCCAGATTAGTGGTGGTGCAAAGAGGAATTAAACTTGCCATACAAGGACACCTGGAGACAGACTAGGTACATGGTAATGAGCATGGTGAGTATGCAGAGAAAATGATGTTGTGGTGGGAGTGGAGGTGCAGGTATCGTTCTGGCAGCCGGCGGCCGTTCAGCAGGCTTGCTCCCATGGCCACGGAATTAGGAGAACATTTCTGAATGCCCAACATCATTCCCCCTGGTGAAAGCTGAGCCTTAGGAGACCTGGAGATTTCCTGCAGCTTACTTGAAAGGGTCCTCCAGTGCTGTAATTCCTCACACCTACACAGCTTTTTAGGATCAAGAAGCTAGTGATCAGGAACCGAACCAAATCACTTACGAGTTTCATAAACGATTGAAGGTGGCAGGGAAAATGACAGAACAGGAAAGAAAGGTAAATAATCATGCCACTTCTATTCATTCAGAAATCCTTCACTTTTCATAATACCACTGAGCATGGCGTCTGCCTTATTTGTAGGCAGGGAAATGGAGCACAAGGGCTTTGGGCAGGTGATCTACTAGTTTGAATACAACCAGGCAACATTTTAGTTGTGTTAACAGCCAGTGATTGAGGAATGTGATGAAAGCTTCTGGGTGCTCCATTTCAGACGTTCCCTGCTGCAGGCTGCTTCTCTGATGAGAGGTTTCACAGAAGGAGCGTCTGGAAAACAGCAATGTGGCCTCTTACACAGCTAGGGCTTTGTCAGAATAAAAAAAATTCAAAAAGTGCTTTCCTTAAAACGATATGCCCTTGTATTCATCAAGAGCCTGCTGTGCGCAGGTTTAGCCTGTTGTTACAGAGAGACAAAAGATACAAAGAACTCCTGATGGGCATTAGCGATTTTAGAGACACCCAATTTGTATGGGTCTTATGGACCATATTGCTGAGAGACAATCCTCACTGCACTCCCATTCCCACCTTTAGGGAAAAGGAGGCATAATGAGATTTACTAAGAGTATGTTTAATGAAGGGTTGGAAGGAGATAGGGATAAGCGGATCTTAGACACTTTTAAATCGCGTTAAAAAAAATTGCAGTTCAGCTTGAGCTGGAAATAACAGTGGCTCGAAGCAGTGTGATGCCTTTAGGTACAGTTGCATGCACAAACACAGAGAGCTGACGTGATGCACACTACACTGGAGGGATGCGGAGCCTCATTGCACTGAGTTACTCTGGGAGACAAAGCCAGAATGCCAAAAGGGAGGGTAAACATTTAACAATGAAGGGGCTGCAATGTGAATCCTGACAGCCCACGCGTGGCATTAAGAAATGATGCTCAGCGCCTTCAAAAGCCCAGCAAAGCTAGCGTCCCGGCCAGCGCACCCTCCTCTGAAATCTGCATCCTTGAGTTTTCTTTTCATCTCTATGGTGCCTAATTGCTGGGGGGTTTTTTGATTGAGGTAGAATATTCCTGATTTAACAGATGGAGATGTTTGTTGTTAACGAAGCCACGCTGAATAGCGAGAGGCACCTTTGCAGCAGTGCCATTCCTGCAGACTCAGCGCTGTCGTGCTCGACCTGTGCATTGCAGAAGGATAGCGAGGGGGAAACCTGCCCACCGACTTGAACGTAACAAAGCACAGACGGACCGCGATTGCTGCGTTTGTTTTAGAGCCCCAAGAGCAGCAGGTCAGGTGGTTTTGCGTGTAGAGCCAAGAAGACAGCATAAATCTTTTATGTGGTAGAATCTGGTCTGGTTAAAAGGGTCAGTCATCCCAGATGGAGGTGTCAAACAGGAGTCAAACTGAGCCCTTGTATCATGGACAGCTTCAGTTTCTAAGTGAAGCAGCATTTATAATAATACTAAAATACAGCGCTAAACAAAGTACGTGAAGGCTTGACAGTCACGTTAGCAAAGAGCTATAGTGAAATGATTGGGAAGAAGGAAAAAACAGCTCTGGCTATTTGCAGAACAAGAAAAATGGAACTGGTTTTGACAGATAAGACAATGCAGCTGTGGGTCAGAAGAGTTTTTTTCTGTCTTTTTTTGTTGCTGCAGATGAAAAATGGTGCCTTCAAATTTTAACCAGAGAAATTTGGATTTTAACGAGCCTCCATCTCTCAGAGTCTCCCAATTAGGGGAAGCATATTTACGGCTAAACTCAAAATAATAAATTTTATTCAGTGGATATGAATCAGGGAAACTGGATCATTCAGAACAGCTGCAATGTGGTTTTCATATTGCATAACGACAGAGGTGATTTTTTTGAAATATATAACATAAGTAGAAGCAACTGCTCTACAAATAATTTATGACTAATTAATTTCCCCTGGTTGCAAATTGTCCATGGGCAGGATAGTATTTTATTGGAATTCCTGTGGCAACACCCAAAATTGCTGGGCAGACGTGTTATGGGAATAATGACCTTGCCATTTTGCCTGTAAAAATAGAAGTAGTTGTCTGGACTGTTATATCATCGATAACCCTTTTCTCCCTCAAATATTCAGAATGATCTTAGGGCCAGGATTTCCCACTTAGTGGCAAGACTTCTAAAATTGGGGAAATTTTAAGATTTAAGTTATCTTGGTGTTGCCCGATTGAACTGACAGAACTCACATATGCATGAAATCTATTTTTCTGTTTGTCTTAAAGCTAGTCTACGACCTTATAACAAGCTAGGAACTAATAGCAGAAATCCAGATTCCTGATTCAGAACCCACTTGACAATCCCTTACCCATACCCGGTGCAAGGACTCTGCCAAGGCTGGTCTCAAAGGCTGGGCTCTGCTGAGAGAACCCGATTGCCCAGGCTCCCTCAATAGTCAGCAAAGAGAAATAAAGTCCCCTAAGGCGGACAGCTCAGAGCAGAAACCCAGTTCAGGCACCTCCCAGGAATGATTTATCAATTCTAGGGAGACTACATTGAGATTTTGCCTTGAATTACCTGGGAGAGGAGCCTGCCTCTCTCTCCTGATTACCAAGGCGCTCTTCGGTACGCAGCAAAGCCTTGCTGATGATCAGGTAAAAATGAGTTTTATGGATTGCTCTGTGTTACAGCTTCTAAGCCTGCATAGTTGCCTGCTTTTATCCCTTGAAATAGATGTAAACATTGTGCAAAGGGAGGAGGAGGAGGAGGGTTACACTTTGTGCTTATCAGGATTTATCAGGGGTGTGGAGAATAGATGTCTGACCTCTGTACTCAGGCACTTTTAAAATTGACGCTAATGTACCATCAACCACCAGATCTTCATGTTAATCTGGTGAATCGCACGTGAGTCTGGAACCGCGTTTCTCCAGAGAAAGAACAGCATATTAGCTGTAACCACGTGGAACTCTTGACAGATTGTGACTGTAAAGGAGAAAAAAGATGAAATAACAGTACAGAGATTTCTATCTTCCTGGTATATATTTGTCTTACGTGTTTCAAAAAGCTGGGAGCCATCCTCGCTGGCACCAGAAGCCTGTTGTCACTTGGTGCTAGGCTGGTTGTGTAACCAGCCTGCAAAGGGTTCAGGTAATGAGCTCTGTCAGGAGCACAATTGGAAATGGTAATTGAAATTGAAAGTGGTGTCTCCCAGGCTCCCTCCCCTTTGGTAACTCTCGACTCCTGCTCGGAGACCCAAAATACCTCGCTTGTTTGTGCTCTAACCGGCAGCAATCAAAACAAGGGGGTGAGGGGAGGCCTCTAGAATAAATTGGTTGTCAAGGCGGTTCTGGTATTGATCGAGTTCTGCGGTTTATGTGAAGCGGGCTCATTTCTGTGTGGCCCTTGGCTTTACTGCGCGGCGGGGAAGAAGCTTTTTGGATAATACCCTTTCCACATGCACGGCAGTATAGTGAATGTTCCTGTCCCCCACCCACGATAATAGCGAGGGAAAAAATAAAGATTTATACTAGCCGAGTTTGAAAGTCTTCCCCAAAATTGGACGATATAATGTGCAAGCCTCCTCCCAGGGTTTGCAGTGGTGCCCAGCTTTGTTAAAGTTTAAAATATCTTCTGCGTTGTTTGTCCCTGAACGTTGTTTCCCACTATCATTTTCTTGCTCACAATATCCAACAATCAACATAGACTATAAAAAAAACCCCCGATACAGCCATAATCCCCTCCTAGAAGGGAACGGGAATCAGCTATTCAGACTTGGAAAGAAGGCGAAAATGCAGAACGCACATTAGCGCCCTTCTGACAATGTTTATGGCCCTAAACCTCTCGAAAAGTAATTTTGCAAATTTGCTGCTGCTGTTGTTACTCTTTCCAGCCTCTCTCTAGGGCTGCCCACCCCGAGAGGCAAACCTGCAGCTTTTGGTATTGAGGGCCCTCGATGCCTTCTGCTTTCGTCCCTGCAACGGCAGCCCTAATTAGCACATGTGCACACGTGTGCACACACACATGCGTATGCACAAAATGTCTTCTCTTTAATTAGGCTCTGTCTTCACCTAGCACTGTGCCAATAATCCTTTGCACCTGTCAGCTGCATAAGCGATTTCTGAAATCGAAAGCGAGAAACCTTTCGGCAGCGTGGTGAAGCCAGGCGTGCCAGCTAGTTAATGGGAGATCTTGGGATAGGGCCTGGGAACTTCACACGGGCACCTTTAGGAGCTGACAACAGGAGGGTGACTAGGTATCTCTAGCTGTTAGAGAAACTGGGAGCCAAGATGTAACCTGTCCTATCGCATTTGCTTTATTTGGTTAAGAGATGGTGTTTTAGAGGAGGCAAATTTGGATCCAGAGGCATCAGCTGCCAGTCGGGGTGCATTGGTGTTTAGCAGGAATCCCAAATCCCTACATCGGACATCTGAGCGTCTTGGTGGGAAGGGCTGTGTCCACTGCAGGCTATGCTTGTGGCAGGAGGGTTGGTTTCCCAAAATTTTGTTTTTCATAGAGCTGTTTCCCCCAGCTAATCAAAATGAAGCACAACCCAAATTTCAGTGTATCTTCCCTGATTAATTGGTGCTTTCATAGTCACCCAAATTTCATATTGATTTTGCTAGAGGAAGTCAGGCAGGAATTTTGAACATACCTTCTCAGCCTTGTAGTTGATCAGCTCCTGGCATGCGCACGTGTTTCTGTGGTGGGGTGACCTGGGTTTATCCTTTGCGTGAGTGAAAAAGAGCCGTGGGCGAGCACTGGGAAAGCTTAGGCCTGTCGGTGCTTAAGAAACCTCAGGAGAAAACCACGCTCGCTCTCCTGAACTCCCCGGAGAAGCATCAGGGTTTTGATGTGCCCGCAAAGGGGCCATCTCAGGCATTCGCTGACATGCAGGGTTCACAGTCACAGATGTTTAGAGGCATTTTGTTTGTTTGCACGGGGAGATGATTTACACCAGTGTGGAAGAGGTGGAGCTGGTGATACAATGATCCGCTGAAGAATTTCTGCAGTAGAAGTAAGATCTATCAAAATGATGGGTGACGTCTCCATCGCTGTAAAGTCATCCATCGCACTTTCCCCCATGCTTGCTGAAACAGCTAACTGAGCTTTCTGGTGGCTATTTTTTGTTGGTTTCTGTATGTGTGGGGTCCTTAGTTTAGCATTTCGATGCTTGGTAGAACCATAGGTAGCACGCTGGAAGTTGCCTGTGAGAATAGCATTGCCAACATAGCGAGCACAGAGGAGACTAAAATCTCCATGACAATGTATTGGCTTGCAGATACGATTAGAAAGGAAAACTGGCTGAAAACTTCAGTGGTAGATACATGTTTATGGACAAAATAAGTGTAGTGCACTGAAGTGCATTAAAAAAACCCCACTCTAGACTTCCACAGAAAGGGGAAGGAGGTGTTTGTGGGACTGTGAATGTTTAATCTCTGTTGCTGAAGAGGTAAATGATTTCAGCTTAAGAGTAAACCGTTTTTGAGACGTCTCAGTCCTTGCTACGCTTTGCTGTCTCGTAATAACCACCCAAATGTCTGGATCGCTTAGCAACCGATAGCTTGACACCCTGTAGTTCAACCGCAGGATAGGTGCAACAGGCTTTATAGCGGCCGCAAAAGTAGAGAAGTAGCGTGATGGAAATTAACTAAAAATTGGCTTCTCGGCACTCTAAATGGCAGAATATTAGGAGAGCTGTGTACGAAACTGCAAAACCACTTTTTTTTTTTCCATTTCAAATATTGTTAGGAGATCGAATCTAAGCTTCCAGACGAGCCTGAGGCAGAAGAGATACAAATGTTGAGTTACAGTGATAAAATGCATTTTCCTAAATTCAAATTCTAGTTCGTGTCTGACTGCCCGCTATATTTGAATTCTCTCTGTATCTATTCTTATTCTGCTAGCTTGAGAAACTTTATAAGTGTGATTAGGTCCCCATCATATATTGGATTTTATGAGCAGAAGGGTTCTTCAAAAATGATGCGGAAAGAATGGCAGGGAGGCAGAAGCACACACCATGATGTGGTTTTAACAATCCCAGTTAGGAAAGAGTGCAGATCGCTACAAATATTCAAGCAACTATTTCCAAATCATGTTCCTTCCCCTATATCCTCTGCCCTTTGCTCTAATGGTTGCCACTATACAGCAGCAGAGTCTATAAAGGTAAGAGCATGCCAGAACAAAAAGAAAAAATGAACAGGCATACGGAGTCTAAGAATTATACGTTAATCAGGTGCTGTAAATATTGATTTTTCTGCTTCTTTGGCTTGTCTTATAGGGATGCAAGGGAAAGAGGAAGCTTCTGTGGAGCCTATGAAAGTTGACCTCGCGTGTGAAGCAGCAGACATTTCAAATAAGGATGGTATGTTGTTCTAATATTTTAGTTGTCCTGAAGTGGATATGTAGCATGCCTTTCTGGGGTTGGTTTGTAAACTCCCCCCCCACCCCACCCCCCCAAAAATAGGAGTTGTATTTATAATCTCTTTCAACTGAGTCGTCTGGAGAGTTTACATAATATCTGCTGTCTTAGAAGTTTGGTGGAAGTACCTTTCGGTGCCATACCCCTGCTTTTCTAGTTGACTGGGTTTGTGTGTTCCATTGGTATGTTTAATCAGCTTGCCTTTTAACTAAACAATATTTTAGGCCCGCTGTGATTTTGGTTTGGATATTGAATTTGCCAGGATGTGTATGGTCTCACACAGGAGTCTTTCTGTGCTAGTGTCCGACTCCATCGTGGGGCAAGCGTTGGCTGTATAGCCACTCGGAACTCGTATGTTGGCCGCCTCCTAGCTTGGAGCTGACTTCCTCCTCCTCCTTCAGAGTCCATGCATAGCTCAGTCTGGTAGCAGATGGAAGTTCTCTCCCGAGGACATCGGGGTTCCGGTCCTCGTTTTATTATCGTGGACTCCTCTCTGTAGCAAAGGCTTATTTTTAACTCCTCCTCTAACGTCTTCAGCATTAAAATAATATAAGTTCAAGGCATACTTTTTTACATCTCAAAGGCAAAACAATTATATTCTTTTTGATATTAGTTACACAAAGAATCTAATGCTGATTTCCTTTCTCTGATGTCAGATTGTGTTGCAGTGTTTGAATCAGTGGCTGATTTAGATACTGGCCTGTAGGGAAGTTTTTGCGAGCACAGGAAAAGAAAGCGTGCGTAATAGATTTTCTTTTTTTAAAAATACTAGAGATTATGCTATTACTAGCAAGTGTGCAGAATAAAGGCAAACCAGCCTTCTCTCCTCATCCTCTGAAGAAAAAAACCAAAAAGTCGTAGTCACATTAAAATGTTTACATTTTAAATCCCTGGAATGGTCTGGGCTACATAGTGAAAACAAATCCAAATTTACTAAAAGAATATCTTAAGGGATTTCCCGCTGGAAAGAAAAGCGATCATATAGCTCTTATGTGCCATAGCGCAGCACAGCTGGATCAGCTGACTGCTTCTGAAATGACAGTCATGATAGGTTTCTTTGTTTCAAATCTTGCTTATCTTGTAAGGTCTTTTACACACCACTCATCTTGTAACTTCCTTTTCTGTGAACCTTGTAAGTTATATGCAAGAGCAGGAAAAGGGTGTTTGCTAAGGCTGCAGAAAAGTAGTCTGCTGTTCAGGGAAGTCTTCGTTTCTCTACGGCTTCAGTTGCTACTGGGATCATGTTACAGGGTGGTTTTTCTTGTGGACATATATTACACGTTTAAAAAAATCAGAACAGAGGAACTCAAACTCCCCATGCTCTGCTTTATCTGAAGGGTTAAGTTTCGCTGAAAAAAGGCCCTAACATTTTTAAATGTACCGGGTATTAGTTGAGATGATGGGGGGGACGGACAGGGGGGGAAGAACAAAATGAAAAAGGTTCCCTTTGACAGTAATTTTTATGTAAATTGCCTATTTTTTTCTCTGGTCCCCTTCTTTCCACCCCAGGGGAGCTCATTGCTTCACAGCTGAAAGCACAAGCATATATCACCAGGTACCCCTTGGCAGCCCGGCTCTTGTGTTTTAATTTCATGTACCATGTCACAGCGAAAAGTGCTTTAGAAATGCAGAGAGTTTAGACAGCTTAGGTGGATCTCCATATTGGTTCATCTAGTGGGCAGGGCCGTAATAGTGATGTATTTCAGAAGAGACTATTATTTGAAAGCTGGGCGTGATTGTCCGTCAGGAAAGCTGTCAGAGGGTGCACCTGTAAGCCTGAATAGGGGCGTGTATACAGAGATACAGGTTGCTGCTGGCAATCTCTGTCGGCCACCGGAGCAAAGACCCCTGGATATTAAATTTTTCATACCCAGGACAGATTTGCTGATTAGTATTTTTTTAATGATGACAAAACCTACCTTTGGTGATTGGTTTCCTAGATAGTGTTTCCCTGACAGCAGCCTTTTTTATTCTTCTTTTTTTTTTCCTTTTTTTTTTTCCTTTTTCTTTTTTTTTTTTTTTTTTTTTTTTTTTTTTTTTTTTTTTTCCCCACATTTTTTAATATTTATTTTTTATTTTTTTTTTTTTTTTTTTTTTTTTTACTGCACCAAGGCTTTAAAGATTACTAATGTAGATGCTAGCTTCCAGCTGATATTAGGCAGATCAGACTCTTCACTCCTTTCATAATAGGGTTACTCATTCGCCTTTTTTATTTCAAGTCTGTGGAAAGCTGCATCCTCAATTGCTGACACAATAGGAGAAAAGAAAAAGATGAAAGCAGTGTCAAACCTGAAATTTCCCATTTTTTTTTATAAGCTTGTGCAGGCTGATGAACGTGCCATCAGCAACCTGACCTTCACGTGATTCACCAAAGCAATATAAAAGGAAGATCTCAACAGCTAACAGCCTCATGCTTTTTATGGTGTCGATGTAATATCCAAGAAACAAGTAACTACCAAGTAAACAGGTGCACGTGTTTCATCACCGCACAGCGGGTTGAATTCAAAATAGACGGTTTTCTTTCTAGGAGGTCTGGAGTTATAGCTGAACGTGCTATAGCCAAGTTATGTAGATGCAAGGGGGAGAGATTGTTTAGGAAGTGGCTGAAGAAAAAGATAATGTTTGCAAGTAAGAGTCTGACTGAGCTCCTGTTTAAATCAAGATGGTAATATTTTGGTGCCATCTGCCATCCAGGTCTACAGCATAATATCTTGGGGTGGGGCAACGCGCTCTCTCTTGCAGATGACTCTCAACTCGGTTTTCCAGTCCCCTGTTTGCCTGTCTTCTCTACTTAGATTCTACGCTGTGACTCTTGGCTACCTGACCTTTAAGCATGTAGCTTTCTTGCAGGGGAGAGGCAGGATGCCTTGCTGCCGATGCACATCCACCGGGTCAGCAGCAACTGCAGTGCTTTGACGGATGTGAACTATGTGCTGGGTTATTTCTTTTCCCCTTGTGGGGAACTTGCTTTTGGGGGGAAATCATTCCCTGGTCATACTCTGTGATCTGCTTAGCAGCTCTCAAATTGAGAGAGGAGGTGCAGACGGGTCCTCCCCAACAAGCCAAACTTTAAGGGAAAACTCACGGGGAGAGTGCAGAGGAATGTCCATTTCCATTGCACAGAAATGACGATTTCTGGCATAAAAAGCCCCACGGGAAGCTGCAGAAAGGGGAGCGGGTAAAACTTAATTATAGGAGATGTGCAGCCTCCTTGAACTTCAGGTGCTTTGCTGAGCTGCTGGCTGTTGTAGCGTATTACAGTAGGTGCAAAAAGACCACTAACGTAAGTTAGCAGTTTAACACCTCTAAAAACATCGTTCAGAGGGGAGAAGGCCAGTTTTGGCTTGCAATGCAATTGGATGTAGCGTGCCCAGGGCTAACAGCGTCATTCTGACAGTGACTCGTGCTGAGAGGCGGTGAGGGCTATGAGTCACATCCCCGCCATACCCGGTGGCAGCTCTTCCATCTGCTCTTGCAGTAGGTGCTTTGCTGCAGTGTTATTTTCCAGCTAAATATAGAGGATTGTGTAGGTAGCCTCGTAGTGACATCTGTTGTTGGGGTTCACCCAGTGGTCTGCAGAGGCTTATCCTTCGGTTAGATCTTCCTGTCCTTACCAGCGTTAATGCAAAGAACCGAGCTTAGTCACAAACGCATAGGAAAAAGCTAATAGCAAAACCCACCGATGCCTTAGCGCTTGCGAGCCACCTCCCCGCTGCGGCGTGCACGGCGGATGCTTTTAGCGCCAGTGATGCAGGATGCCTGGCTGCCATTTCCACTGCAAAACAGTGGGACTCTGCGATTCCTCTTGCTTCCTCGCTGGCAGGGGCTCCAGGTCCCAGGCCTCTGCCGGGGCTCCCCCATGCTTTCGCGTTGCCCTTAAAGCATTCCCAGGTGGTTTGCAGTTTGCCCCCCTCTATGTGACGTGCTGTCAGCATGATGGGGGTCGACTGCTCGTAGCCGTAAAAAAAGGAAGGGGAAGGAGGCATACTCATCTGGGCTGCTGACAGAGCCTCACCACAGGCTTCAAATCAAGCTTTATTTTGCAGGAGATCTCTGTAAAACATGAGTGAAGCCTTATGGTATTTTCAGAAAACCCAACGAGTGAAACTGGCCAGCATAATGAGGCTGAGAAAGGCTGCTGTTGTCAGTGTGCAGCAGCCCTCCCTTAATGATTTTTTTATTAAGCATCCTGTCTTTGCTATGCAAATGTGGGTAAAGAACACAACATCGCTAAATGCGATGCGCATCAGAGCTCCGTAATCAGCAGCGGATACTTTTCTTATTATTCATTGCATACATCCAGGAAGCCATTACGGTATCTGTTCTGCATATGGATGATGAATAATTTACAAATAATTCATCAAAACCCTAACAGGTGTATTGACATGATATTCTGAGAAAGAGATCATACTGCTTGGCTGGAAGTAGCACAGTTATTGAATTTTGGCTTTTTTTCCCTCCCCCTCTCCATCTTCCCTTAGTTTCCAAATCTCCCATTCAGGTTTGAGGTTTTTCCCCATCACCCATGTCAGATGACTCGTAATCTGCTGCGGATACCACAACATAAAGCAAGGTTAAAGAAAGAAAAAAAGTCTTAATATAAATTGCTTCATTCAAATTTATTGCAGAACAAATGCTAAATACTAATCTTAAAAATGCACGTGCTGAAGTAACCCTTTTATATTTAGCCTGGATAGGACCAATCACACCTGCCATAGTTTAGATGATATTTTTGGCAAAGGTCATGCTGATATGAGTTTAAGCCCTCTGTTTAAATTATTTATTATTTTTTAGGATATTTTAAATGGAAAAAAACCCAAGATTAGTTTTGTAAATGGATAGTAGATAAGCGAACTAGTATGGGTAGGAGTATAGTGATGTTGCCCCTGAATCCTCACCCAGGCTCCCGCCATTTGCAGTTCAAGGACACCCAGTGGCAGCGGCAGCATCTCCGTAACTGGACGTGGATCCGCGTTCAACCCGCAGCTCTGCCCCCGGTCCTGCCGGTGACTTTGTCAGAAGCCTGCGGATGTTCGAGTCACAGGGTCGAGACCACTTAGCCCAGCGAAACTGTAAATCACCCTTTGGAGATACCTATATCTCTGCCTGTGCCCTACAGAGACAGAGCAAGGTCAAAGGTCATTGAGCTCTTGAGCTGGGCACCTCGGTTGGGCGCCAAAGTCAAACTGGATGGATGTGGACGAAAGGGAAAATCTAGATCCAGAGGCTTGCATTTCTAGCGATGCTGAAGCCTACACCCTGGCAGGACCGCTTGTCGGGCTTTCCGTGTAACCGCAGGTTAGGATGGTCGGCCTAAGAGACCTTTTTGCGGATTTACGGCATAGAATTTTTAATGCAATAAATGTCCCCTTTGGGTTAGAAGCGGTTATTCCTCGATGTGATAAACTTAACAAGTATCATGAATAGAATTTGATGACTGTCTCGTTTTGTTTTCAGCTGAAATGAATAGTCAAGTTGAAAGTATAAATGATCCTACGGAAACAGAACGGGAAGCTTAAGTAACAGGTGAGACCTTTATCGCTATTTTTCCCCCCCCATTTTCCATTCAGTTTCTATTTGAAAACTTGCTTTAGAAATGACCTTAATTAAAGTTNAACAGCTATTTCAAATAAAAAAAAAAAAAAAAAAAAAAAAAAGGAAGACAGAATAGAAAAGAAAAGAAATTGTCTAATATGGCCTGTATTACACCAAAAAATGAAAATATCTAGTAGACTTGATTTGTCAAGTAAATATTATAGTAGCAGTCTGCAGCTGTAATGGATTTAGACAGTGCATGGTCTTAGATCATCGGAAGGCAAGACAGCACTGAGATAAGGAACGGAAGAGTAACCGAGTGAACAATTTTTGGCATTGCTTAGGAAAATGACAGGCAATTTATACCGGTTGGAACCGAGCTCAGTTCTGTACGGTCTGTATTCTGGGAACAACAGGTTCGCGTCACGAGGGGTTTATTGCCCTTGGCTCTGCGATGCCTAATGTCACTTGTAGTGATACCGCTGAAAAACAAGGCAAAGTCAGCGAGCTGCCTTCTGGAGCTCTGCCGCCTTTTGGAGCTTTTCATGGCTTTATACACTAAATGATAGCGCTGTGGCAGGAGCATGCAAAGGTGGTTGCTGCCGCAGAGTTTGTCATAGGCATAGACAGCCTCATCCCTAGATAAAAATGAATAATTTGGTAGGAAGACAGAAGTCCGAGGCTCATCCCCAATTAAAAGAAGCAGTTGCCATTTCTCCCTCAAAAGTAGTTTTTAAGCACTAATGCGCACCGCTTCCTTTGGCACAGGGTTATCGTGAGATGCCGATATCGTATACAGCAAGATGCGTTATTTATGCTTGTAATGGGATTTCAGGTAGCTCAAGACCAAATATAGCAGCTTTACAACAGTGGCAGCTGTATCAGAGAGATTTAAAATACAAGGTCTTATTACTGAACGTAGCCCTTTGTCCTTGTCAGCATATAGACGATGTGCTGCCGTACTGCTGGAGTGAGAAATAGGCCTGATGGGGTCCCTGGTAAAAAGTACTGAAGCAAAACTAGAAGGCACCCTCGCCATTGAAATACGGCTTCCACAACTCTTCCTTCCCCCTCCCATAGCTTCTGGTTGTATGTCCTGTTCAATCAAAAAAGGAAGAGGAACTAATGAAATCCTCGCTGTTAAAAATACATGGAAAGGTTAATACCCTTCCTCAGTTTAAAAAAATACATCCGACGGTTATTGCTGCTTTCACGCGGCCTGTAGGAATTCTGTGTTTCACCCTGCATTTTCCCATGGAAATGAATATCTGTGAATGTTTTGGGCTGGAGTCGGTTTTGCTTTACAAAGACAGAGTTCACAGGAGTAATAGCACAATTAGCAGTCAATTAATAAATCTCTTCAATTCCACTGCGAGAACTGGCTCTGCCTGCACCTTTCTGAAGCAAAGGGGCCAGGGCGCACCATGTCTTGCCCAGCATTTTAATGGCACGCGCGGGATTAGAAGCAGGCATTGAATCCTTCACAGCTCTCTATCGAAGTCCTCCCGGCCCTGTGGCCGCTGTTTTAATTACAAGGAGCAGATCCCCAGGGAGGATTGATCAGCCTGTTAAACTTCAAAGGGTCTCGCTAGGGTCCTTCAGAGCCGAGGAGATCCTTTGCTTACTATGTTTAGTATTTTAATATGTTGCTTTTAACATATGTTCTGTGGTCTAGCACTGAAGCACCCACCAGAGCTAGGGGTCTCTGATATCAAGCTAGGTAGCACGGTGCTATGGAAAACCAAGAAACCCTAATGAGCACAGTCGATTTGCTATAGAGATAACAGCGGCTGTTATATATAAACTGTGTGACACATGCACGTGCTGCGCATGTGACGGAAAGAGAAAGGGTAGGCATCTGTGTAAGAAAGGTGAGACCTGGATTCTGTGCAGACATTTGAAATTCTGCCTTTTTTTTTTTTTTTTTTTTTTTTTTTTTTTCTTTTCTTTTCTCTCCCCTGCTGTGGTGAAGGAAGGATGCAGGACAGGAGAGACCCGAGGAAACCCGACGGGCAGGCGTTGACATCCTACGGCATCGTTCTTAGCAGAAAAGAGCACGCAGAGATGCTCCGCGGGTTGGGAGGGAGGGAGCTTTGGGGAAATGACTCTTAGCTTTAATTTCTCTTTATTCTTCATTGCGTTTTGTTCTGTAAGCCTGTTGGAAAGAAACGTAACTTCCCGATTCTAACAATGTTTTGCAATTATCCCTGCAATTACAACAGTTTCTTCTGAACCGTGAGTCCCTGTCTTATATTGGGTCTCTTTTGCTCCTGCATCATATCATCAGTAGCCTGTTTCTAGGCCTACCCCTTCTCTAGCATCTTTATCTTCTTTCCCAGTTACAGTACTGTCTGCAGGCAACCTGTGGGAGCCAGCTTATTCTCCTCCCCCCGCTCCCTGCCCCGCTTTTTTTTTAAACTGTTCCCTAGGATAGAAATGGAGATTTGCTTCGAGAACATGAACTGCCACAAAGGATTATAATCCGCACACACTGATAAACAACCACCCTCCTTGTGCTAGGGATTTAAAAGACTAGATGCTCCAAAATCTCAGAAATATTGATAGAGACAGCCCTGCATGTTGCCCACCTCCAGGCTTGACGATCGGCAGCTCCTGCCGGCACCTGCCAGCAGGTTGCCGTGTCGGAACCCTGGCTGCTAGAAGAGGTGCTGCCTGGATTCCCTTGAGTGCCTGCTGGAAGCAGAGTTTGCGCATTAACTCTATCATCCCAACGCCTCAGGATCAACTGTGGCTATGCCCTTCGCCTTGCTCTCTGGCGTGGGAAAGCTAAACCGTAACCAGCCTACGCTGTGTCATGGCCCTCTGTGCGTCCTACGTGCGAGTAACGTGCATGGCCTTGAACAGCCGGCGCCCCAAAGCAGTGTCCTGCTCTTTTCCGGTTAGCTCCGCGCACCTCAAAATCAGTGCCGTAAGTATGACCTTGCAGGTAGGCAACAGATATTTCCTCGAGCCTGCGAGTGACGGAGAATAACAGGCACTCTGCATTTGAATGCATCTTTAAATATGGCTCCCGCCTTTAACAACTTCACAGCGTATCTTGTGTGAGCCCTCATTATATTTGCTACCGCATATGCGTGATTTCTTTTTTTAAATTTAAAAAAAAAAAAAAGCAACTAACAGTTATTTGGATAAGAATGTCTCACCATATGTCAATTGTTCTGCCAGCAAATGCTGCGCTGAAATTTTTAGAAAAGGAACAAAAGGGTTTCACGTATATTTCCCAACCGTGCTGTAACTGAAACCGATAGACAATACACTCGATGGAAGAGCACGCAACCTGTGTCCCGGCAATGATGTGCTACCAACTGTATTTTAAAACACTGCTGATAATAATTTGATCATTTTAAGCAAAGTAATTGATTCTGGTGTCGTCCCCATCCGTCCCCCCCCAAATATGCACGAATCCCAAAATAGTTGTTTACTAGCTGGCCAAATAAAAAGAAAAGGGGGGGGGAGAGGGGGAGTAAAAAACAAAGAAAGATGTATCTCTGTCCTCCTGTGATCTGGGTTTCTCCCAGCTAGAGTAGGTTTGGTGATAAATCATTTGCTGGTGTAACAGCGAGTCAAATGCAGCCCTAACGCACTTAGCGCTGGCTACGGCAGTTGATGGCTGCCATCAGCTACAAGTTAATTCGAAAGGGTGTCAGGACAAACAAGGATTAGAAAGGAAAACAAGAAAAGCCCCAGACTTCACCCAGTGAGTACGGCTCCTAGAAAGGCCGTCTCTCCTGTCTCCCTATGTGCGGCTCTAGCGTGTTTGCTTGTGGTGGGATCAGAAGAGTATTTCCGTGTGCCGACTCCTGTGGTGTTTTAACCCGGGTGACAGTAGCGCCAGAGAAGATCTTGAGGAGCTTCTTCATCACCCGTTTCTCCTGGAGATCGGTGGATGCATAACTCTGAATTGGATCAACCGCGTAAGGAGTAAATGAGCTGACGTAAGCCTATGAATTGAGTTTATAATATTGCTAAGTTTGCCTAAATTTGCTAGATACCGCTTCTCTGGCCCTTGTTCTCCTCGGAGCACTTTTGAAGGGACTCCTTGTTCCCTTTGAGGTGTCTCTGCTGCTTTTCTTCCCCATCCCTGGGGTCATGCTTGACAGAACGTGTCTTTTGGGACATGCATTTGTTTTTTTTGTTTTTTTTTTTCTTGCTGTTCCTTCGCCTTATTTCCAGCCGACTGCGGTTTTGCAGCGGGAAGCCTTATGGGTAGTACCTCTGCGTGGTGCGCATCCCGTATGTTTCTGTATGGTTTCCGTACAGGGTGATTTTGATTGAAACGGCCTGTCATAATAGATGGCAGAGAAGTGGATAAAAACCTCGGGAGGAAGGGGAATAAACACACTAGGTGTCTCTCAACTCCCCTTTTGTGCGGTCGCTGTGAAAAGACCAGGGTTGAAGGGCTCCCTCCATCTAGGTAAGTGAGGGAACTGGCCCCGCAGGGCCGGGAATGAACTCAGCGAGATCAACTTTGAGCTGTGCGAAATGTCAAGGAGATCTGAGGCGGCCTGGTCTTCAGCCGGGGTGAACTCAGCTCCGCAGAGCTGTGATAACTTCAGGCAACGGAGTATCCAGTCCCCTGAACGTAGCTCTGCTGCTGTTTCTGTCGTGCTCGCCCGTGGGCAACATTAAGGGAGCTGTAGGCTGCCTTTATCTTCGTATCGGTTGTCACTCTCACTGTGGCCAGCCTCGGTTTTAGCGAGGGAGCCAAAGGGAGAGCCCCGCAGGAGGCTGGCTGCCGAGATGTGACGGTTCAGCAAGGAGACAAAGACTCCTTAAACTCCTTGCGAAGACTGACCGATAGTTTAAAAAAAAAAATTAACTGCAAAGACGCATCGTATTAGACACTCTCTAACCCCTCACAATAATTTCATTGCACTTTTCATTTAACCTTGGTCCTTGA
This sequence comes from Fregata magnificens, assembly GCA_013389945.1. Lineage (NCBI taxonomy): Eukaryota > Metazoa > Chordata > Aves > Suliformes > Fregatidae > Fregata > Fregata magnificens. The sequence continues at coordinate 126,088 of WAAD01030135.1, read as the reverse complement.
ACAGCAGTGAGTCTTTGAAATGGTGAACTGTTTGCCCGAGGATGCAGTGGCAAAGTGTGAAGCCCAGGCAGGAGGTGTAAAGCAAGGAACTGTAGGAGTTGATTAAGTCCTTACAAGACAATTTGCAGCTGCGTCTATATCTGTCTGTCTTCAGGTGGGTTTTGGCTTGAGTTGTTGGGGTTTTTCACTAAAAGTGAGTCATAAAGTGAGTATAGTTTGGTAGCGTGAGTTCTTCAGCTGAGTTAGTAGTCAAGGCTGGACCCATGCCCCTCAATGCCCTTCCGCTGCTCTTGCTGGAGCTGCAGAAATGCAGGGAGCTGGTTTTGCAGAAGAGCAAGCGTCAGGCTGAGAATCACCCCACCGGGATTCATGTCAAGGATTTTGGTTTAAACCCGAAATCTGTTTGCAGTGGGTGGCGTAAAGGGAATAGCAGCCTTTTGGTGCTGATGTTTGCATACAAAGTATCAGGCTCTGCTTGATCGTTGTTTCTCCTATGTCTGAAAGCGCTCATCCGTACCATTAGGCACGATATTGCTCGGGCTGGTGACTGCTCCGATGACGAATGGGTTTCCTTCCATACAGACATCCAAAGGGGATGTTTGAGACATAGTCTGTAATAATGGGTCACACGTTCTCTGCAGCTGATTGTCAATCCTTCCATAAAGCACTGAGAAAGCCTCTCTGTGAATTAACACTGTTCTGCTTTAAGCACTTGAATAAAAATATTAAAAAAAAAAAAAAAAAAAAAAAAAAAAAAAGACTTTTCTCTATATGCAGTGCATGCTGGCTTTGCTTTTAAAATGACGAACTTAACAGAGTATGTGGATCTATTTTCTCGGGGAATAGGGGTTTTTATCATATGATTCATCCAGGATTTGCCTTACCCTGACATTTGTGATATAAAGGAAAGTTTAAAAAAAAGAAAAAAAAAAAAAATTTAAAAAAGGTAATTTTCTTGATCCAAAAATATGTTTTTACTTCAATGCAAAGAAATGTAGACTGTTGCTTGCAAAATGTCTTCTAATAGATGGTCTAGCAGCTATATCGGTTAACACATGCCTCTTCTGTTACTCTGTCATTTACATGCTGAATTTGCCTCCGAGTCTATTATTTTTTCCTTTTGTCTGTGCCATGCCTTGGAAAACTTAAAGAACCGATGCCTTCACACGACGACGTTTGTTAAAGCAAAACGTTAATAAAGCTTGTCCTGAAGACAAGGCGATGCCGCTTGTGTGTTTATTCCCTCCTAACCGTGCGGTCGTTTCGGTTGTCAGTATTTCAGTTTGGACATGCGATCACCAGTGCGTGCAGGTGGGTCCTCATTTAAATTTATCGTTTGCTTGATGGCAGAGTCTTGTGAGAAATGGATACCTCGGAGGGATATTTGAACAGCATCACCGAAAGGTAAGAACAAGGACTTTGCAGCTCGGAGGGGAAAAGGTCGCTCGGTTGGTCCCATCACTGCACCAGAGATGTTACAAAACCCGTCCCGGCAGCGGTACCAGTACTAAATCCCTGGCATCTATCATCTGTCGAAGAATACTCCCACATGTGTGCAATCCACAGGTATAATAGAGAACACGCGGCGTACGCTAGATGTTATCTGCCCTTTCTGCCGTCACTTATTTCAAGACTGAATGGGTAGAAGATACTGCAAAAATTGGGAAGGCGGCTTTTTTCTTCCCATGGCACCAGTATAGATGAAAACACTTTTACCGACCCTGCCTTGCTCTTCTTGGCCAAGGATTTAATCGTTGATAGCTGAAGTTAGGGGGCTGGCTGCGTGTGTTCAAAGCTCTCCAACGAATGGATTCCCTCTCTGAAATGTGACCTTTTCTTGCCTGCAACCCTTTGACGGCCGAATGGAAGAGGACGAGGCACAGGAGATGCGCGGCAGTGGGGGATGCCTGCCTTTTTGCTGGATGCAGGACCCAACTGTCATGTATGGTCTTAGTAGCAGCGAACTAACCTGAGAGAGAGAAATACCAGCAACAGCTGTAACGCAGCATCTTGCTGGATTCAGTTCGTCAAGAAGTCTGTTTTCATTGTATCTCAAGAACTGTACAGCCTAGAAGGAGGCGCCCGCTTTCCCCGTGCCTGTTTCTGCTGCAAGGGAATGTTTTTGTCTATGGCAGGTGTTTACGTTTAAAAGGAGAAAGATAAATTCGTCTCTCATCTAGGAGCAAGTACTGTCCGTCCCACCCTTTTCGAATAGCACGGCGTCGAGAGGAAAATGTCCATGGTTTTGGAGGGTGAAGAAGGGCATGTCTTTGAGGCTGCTCAGGCCCTCACAGGGATGGGTGTTTGTCCAGATGATGTGGATTAGGCAAAGAGCAAGTGAGTCTGCTAGGATGAGATGAGTGATAAACTATCCTTAATTATACTCCTGTTGCTGCTGGCCAGATTGACACCTCCCCTTCTAGACTGTGTTTAGAAAAGTGGTAGATTTGTGCCCGGGGAAGTATTTTGCTGAGCTGGTAACATCAGAGGTCACTCTAAGTCAGCAGAAACCGAGGCCCCGTTACCACTTTTCCTGCTCAGCCTTCTCGGAGAGATTCTCCCAAGAGGAATCGGGTTGTTCTTTCAGGATTTCCATGTGAACCTGCCACTCCTCAGAGGACTATGTGTGTGCTTTAAATTGGCTTTGATTCGTTGCCTCCCACCCCCCTCTCCTCTTCCACGGAAGCTTCTGAAGGGGTTGTTATGACCTTGGTCTATCTTGTCAGGTGAAAATTGTGCTTTGGGATTTTAATGAGTCTTGGGGGTTTGGGGTTGGGCTTCCCTCCCACCCCCAAAATAAAAGTGGTGTTGGGAGACATTTAAATACCCTAATTTCTCGTTCCATTAGAATTATTGGCAACTCCTTAAAGTAAGTGGCAAATCACTATTAATTGCATTGGAATTCACTGATAAAACATTTATTGTAATGAATTCCTGTAGGGGGGAAAAAAAAAAAAAAAAAAGAGAGAGACTCTTGATGAAAATGCAGCTGGTGGAGGAGGTACTTGGGGAGGCTGCTCTGTCTGGTGGCAGCTCAGGGCTCATCGCTTGGGGGGCACTTCTGACTGCATGGGTCAGGTGGGGTTTCCTCTAGGCTCAGATCTATGGAGCATTGCCCTCTCCTTGGTAGAACAGCATACGCACCTGCGCTTGGTTGACGTTGGAAAGCAGGGTTAGTGTTTACTGCTGAGCATTTTCACATTCCCCCCGATGTGAAGACACGTGTTGCCTGAAGCGAGCTCTGAATCCAGCTCGTCTAGCATGCGGGAGGTCCGCACCCCCAGCAGCCGCATTTATGCTCTGAGCTGAAATAAGCCTTGTCTCAATGAGTTCAACAAGCTTTTGGAGAGAGTGGTGCTAGAGGAGCTTTGCGGGACTCTCTTGATGCCAGGTAAGTAAGCGTACTCAAAAAGATGCTGGGACTGTTGTGAGATTGCAGGGGAAACGGCACCCAGTCAACCTAAATGGTCCTACAGTATAGGTTTCTGTAGTCCATCCTGATGTGTCTGGACATGTCGCACCTAGAAATGCTACCACCGAGAAGGCAGGATTGTGATCACATTTGGTTTTTATCAGAAAGAAAAGGTGTTCAGTAGAGGAGATTGAGAAAAGCCTCCTGTGCCCCTTAGAAATGGCGTTTAGTCAACACGAGCACTCACGGAAAAGGGCAAGGAAGCCAAGCCCAGCGAGAATGACCTCGCTGTCACAAGCTAGTGCAATGCGGGCAAGAATGGAGCAAGCTCTTGTTAATATTTTTCAGCACATGCCTGGGAAGCTGTGCCACCACTGCTGCTGGGTTTTGCACAGTCCAAGGAGCCACTTGGGTCTGTGCTGTGTACTTCCAACACCTGCCTGTTTCACACCAGCTTCTGAGCACCTGCTTGCTAGAAGTGAAGTGAAGTGTCCTTCTGGATGGGAAATGTAAGCCTAAACCTGAATTTTTAAATTTTTTTTTTTTTTTTTTTTTACTATTATTCCACACACACACCCTCCCCCCAAGCCAGGAAATTAGTTTTGAAATAAAAGCGCAACAATTTTCAGAGAACAACAGAGCACAGAAAGATCAAATCGCAAGACAGTCAAAATGAGCAGCAAAGACCTGCGAACCAAGCAGCAATCCAAAGGGCATCCTGAAACTACAACCCTCTTCTCTGCCCTGCGAGTCACATTGTCTCTGCAGCAGAGGGGGGTTATGTTTATTTTTGCACCCAAAAGGGAAAGGGGAGAGGCCAGGTGCTGAGAAGATGGCAATTACTGCCTTCCCCCAGCCAAAGCAATTTGGATGAGGAGGGGTTTGGCTTCTGAGTGGCAAGTGCATCTGTGCCAGTACAGGTGGTGCAGCACTTTGTCATGGTCCTTGGGTGGGTTCAGGCACCCCAAGGAGAGCAGCAGGGGAACTCACACAGGGCTGGGAGCAGCTTGTCCCAGGAAGGCTCTGGGCCAAGCACAGGGACAGCCCAGGGGCTGCTGTTGACCCTGGTCTGTCAAGACAAGGAGGCTCCTGCTGCCCATGCCATCACCTCTGGCCTTCTGTTTTATGTGTATTTATATTTTTTTTTTTATATGGGTGTTGTTTATATACATACATGCACATAGAGACAATTTGTCTAAAATACTGATTTAGATAGCATATGCTCCAATACAGAATATTAGATGTAGCATGTACAACACACACTACATGATGTGATATATATTCTGTAGTTACTATATACTAGATGGTGTGTAGTCAATGTATTTCAGATTGTATAGTGTATATTATTATTATATACTGTATCTAATTCAATTTAATTTTAAAATGAACTCATTTTATACACTCTGTAAAACAATAAACAATATAGGTAAAGGCTGTAATATGAAGTAAATATATAATACCTTTTATGTAAATATTATATAACCTATACTCTACAGGTACCATCTACTATGGAGGTAATATATACCAGCTATCTACTACAAATACTATGTTATAGAGCATATATTATAGGTAACATATATAACTCTATACTGTTTATTAGTCAATGTATTATATGTAACAAAATATATTCTGTAACATAATAATATATTGATTGTTAGTGGCATTTTCTGTAGTGTGTGTATATATATATATAAAAAAACTTAGGCACTATGTACACAACAGAATAGTGTAGATTGTGTAGTATATAATCACTATCCTATAATATTCTGCTATGTGTACTATTCAATATATTGGTATCATACTAATTGGTAATTATATCACCACACTATATTTTCTGTTTGTATAGTATATGTCATTAGCAAGATACAATACATTACATAACAGGTAATGTAATGAGGTACAATAAGTGACATGTAAATGATATATCAAAGCTTACACTATGCATGCTATTTAGTATAAACACATGACAATGTCATGTTGCCATATTGTACAGTAATTATATAATTGTCATATGCAATACAGTCTATATTGCATATAATGTCTGTGGCACATATGTTGTTGTAGATGTATTTTTTTAATGTATTTTATATAGTATATCGGTTTAATAAAAATCAAGAAATCTATATATAATATACCTTAGTAGCCTCTGTCATCTCTCCAAGACTAGTCCTACATATAGGCAGTCCACCTGTATTATAGTGAATATGCAATGTATGTTAGATGATACAGAGTATAGCTTATTTGTACTCTTGGGCCTCCCCATCTCTAAGACTCCCTCCCATTATCCCCATTTTTGTGTACTCAGGGGGAAGGGAATAGAGGGGAAGAACAGGGAATGACAGGGAAAAGCAGGGAACTGTTGGGAACAGCAGGGAATGCGAGGGAGTAACAGGGAATTGCAGTTAGTACCCAGCACACACTGGAGCGTGAGTGTGCACACGCACACCGGTGCATCCATGGAACCACTCTCAACAAGCCATTCAGTGCGCTTGGTCCTCACTGTCTGGACACCAAGACTTGACTGATCATGACACAGGCCGGCCGCTCCACTGCCAGCTGCAGAAATAAGCTGCACAGTGCAGCAACCTCCTACCAGGCAAGCTGTAAGCAAGGCAGCTGCTGCCTACCTCAAAGAAACTTACTCCTCAGCCTCCCATCAGCCCAGAGAAAAGCCATCCCTATAGATCCTGGTGCTTGCTTCACCAGCCACCCCTGGCCATGCACAGGGGCGGTCACTGCAGTGGCAAATCCCTCCTCCCCTGCCTCAAGACCCACCGTTTCATCTCCAAATGCTGCTCCCTGCTGCTGCTGCCGTGTGTCTCACCACAGTCCTTGCAGAGCCCCAGCCACCCCTGCAAGCACATTGCTCTGGCTGAAGCTGGACCAGCAAATGAACTCCAGCCCCCAGCTGACGGGCTTTGCACCAAGACTTGAATAGTGGGTATTTGAGCTGAATAAAGCTGCTAGGCAGAGTGGTTGTGTTGCTTTACATCTCTGGAAATGAGATCAGTGTCTCCCTCTGTGTAGTTAGGTTGATTTGTACAATGATCTAAAGACAGAAACCAAAGTTTTAAAAACCTTGATAAAAAGAAGCATTTTTTTTGAGGTGGTTTGTTTCCACTCAAACCTCCTGACAAATATAAAAGATAAAAGTAGAGTTTAATTTAAAAACAAAATAATAAAAGGCGGCAGCTGCAATCTCCTTTGGTTTTACCACATCATACAGAGCAACTATGACAAAACCTGCAATACAGAGAAAATAATTGTCTGGCAAAGCTGCACACTTGTTTCTTCTCCGGCTGCAAAGGGAGGTTCCTGGAGTGCTCCCCCACCACCCCCTGGGCTGTGTTTTAGTTTAGTTAGTTAATGCACAGTTAGACTTGGGGACAGCAAAAGAAATTTAGGCTGGTGGGTGCCACAGCAGCGCTTGAGCTTGAGCCAGCCACTAATCCCATCACAGAGCCAAGGGCTCTGAAACAGCAGCCCTTGCCCAAAGTTCAGGCCAAAGACCCACCAGGAGGCTGGAGAATTTGAGTGGGAGGCAGATGCAGACAGCTGTGTACCTGGGAAGGAGAGCAGGCAGTGGAAACACAGCAGTGACATTGATCCAGCCTCGGAGACTGCATGGCAGCCCCAGCAGCATGACCCCAAGAAAAAGCAGAGTGCTTTTCACTAGCTATTAGCCAAAAAGGTATTTGGAGCTGTGAGCAATGACAATGCCTCCTGGTGTTTTAGCCTCACTGGTGTTGGAGAAAATAGGGCTGAGACAAATCCTTGCTTCCTTTCCTACAAAGAAAGCACCCAGCTTGCCAGCAATTGCTCCTGCTGGTGGAGACAACCCCGCAGTGGCTGACCTCTTGTGTCAAGCAAGGGCAATGCCATAATTAAGATTATTTTTCGCTAAAGCTCCAACTTGCATTGCTGAACCCCTGGAAAAGGGCCCCTTGGAAAGGAAAACTTAGCTGGCCTGGAAACATGACCCATCATCTCTACCTGAGCCATGGGTGACTCCAGCCTGCCCAAAGTCAGGAGGCCTCCTGTGCCCTTCCCACACAGCTGCTGTGGAGCTCTGCTACTATTTTACCACCACTAGCCTCAAAACTACAGCCAAAATTTTGGGAGCTGTAGGTCTTTTGCCAACTTGTATTTGGCTGTATCACTTCTACCCAAACATGCTTAGCAGACCAACCAGCAACTTAAGTTCTGGCCCCCTGGACTTACAAAAGTGTCCAAAAAGACAGTAGCATCATAGGAAAGCAAAAGCTCTCAGCATCTTCTAAGGAGACTTAGTTAGGAAGAGGTTGAAGGCAGCAAATGCCAGTTTTTGTCCAGAGGTACTACAGAGCAGACCCCTTGCTCAAGCCCCCATCATCCCCAACAACCTGTTTGGGTGAGACAATGGCCCAAAGCCATCTGCANGGGGGGGCGGGGAGAGAGCAAGAGCAAGCATGAGAGCAAGCGCACAAGCAAGAGCAAGCGCATGCGCGCAAAGCCTATGTTGCAGACACACAGTTGACACAACCTAACACTAGCTGTCTACAGTCAGGTCAATCATAAACATGTTGCTCTCCGTGAAGCTGCAGCACCTTACACCAAAACAAGACCCAGCCCCATATTTTGATTTACCTGATGATATACCGCCTTTATGTCCTTTCTGTAATGCAGCATATTTCAAGGGCATGAACTATCCGGGAACCATAAGAGGGATCAGGAGCACCTCTTGGTCCTGAAAAGCCATAAACAAAGGTTGTTGAAGCCATATCATAATCGTTAAATGAACGACCCAAAGACACCCTTGTTATGGACAGGCTAAGCACAAGCAGGAGGTGCCCCTGACAGCTGTGAAAAGGCACATATTCATGCAAGACTGTGGAGAACAGAGAGATGCAGGGATTTGCAGCCCCATTATGAACACAGAGGGACAGAGTTGGGGAAGCTGCACACACAGCCCCTTCCCACAGGACAGGCTTGATAAGCACCACTGCTGGTGATCCAGATTGAGAGCAGCACCAAGGCCAAAGTCACCCCCTCGACCTCCACATCATAAGCCTCAACACAGCAGAGCCAAGAGGGGAGCAGCAAACAGCAGCCCCAAACCAGGCTGAAGTGACCCCAATGCACTCATTGACCCAGGGCTGGGCCCCTCTAAGGGAGGAAGCCAAGTTGCCCCCCAACATAGGCAGAGATGGGGGGGGCAGAAAACAAGGCAGAACACAAGGGCAGGGTTGTTTGTTGGCAAACATTGTCCCACTCTTCAAGAAGGGCAACACACATGACCCTGGTAACTACAGGCCTGTCAGTCTTACCTCTGTGCCTGGCAAAACTATGGAGAAGATTATTCTGGGAGTTATTGAAAAACACCTGAAAGACCACACAGTCACTGGGCCCAGCCAGCACAGGTTCACAAGGGGAAAGTCCTGCCTAACTAGCTTAATTTTTTTCTATGACAAGGTTACCCACCTAGTGGACCAAGGGAAGCCAGTCACTGTCCTCTTTTTGGATTTCAGTAAAGCCTTTGACCCAGTCTCTCACAGTGTCCTCCTGGACAAAGTGTCCAGCATACAGCTGGACAAACACATGATGCCATGGGTCAGCAGTTGGCTGATGGGTCGGGCTCAAAGGGTTATAGTAAATAGGGCTGCATCAGGCTGGCAACTGGTCACTAGCGGGGTTCCGCAGGGATCCATCTTGGGGCCAGTGCTCTTCAATATTTTCATGTGACTTGGATACAGGACTCAAAGGATTACTATCAAAGTCCACCGATGACACAAAATTGGAAGGAGCTGTGGACACTCTCAAGGACAGAGAGGCCCTGCAGAGTGATCTGGACAACTCAGAGCTGGGCAATCACCAACCCTATGAAGTTTAACAAGGGCAAGTGCCAGGTTTTGCACCTGGGACATGGCAACCCTGGATGTACGTACAGAGTGGGGAACAAGAGGCTGGAGGGCAGCCCTGTGGAGAAGGATCTGGGGGTTCTGGTTGACACCAAGCTAAACATGAGCCAGCAGTGTGCCCTGGCAGCCAAGAGGGCAAACCATGTCCTGGGGTGCATCAACCACTGTATTGCTAGCTGGCCAAGGGAGGCGATTGTCCCGCTCTAGTCTGCACTGGTGCAGCCTCATCTGTGTGCAGTTTTGGGCGCCACAGTATAAAAAGGCTACGAAGCTACTAGAGAGCGTCCAGAAGAAAGCCATGAAGATGGTGAAGGGTTTAGAGGGGAAGCCATGTGAGGAGTGGCTGAAGTCACTTTGTTCAGCCTGGAGAAGAGGAGACTGAGGGGAGATCTCATCATGGCCTACAGCTTCCTCACAAGGGGAAGAGGAGGGGCAGGTGCCAATCTCTTCTCCCCAGCAACCAGTGACAGGACCCAAGGGAATGGCAGGAAGATGTGCCAGGCAGGGGAGCTTTAGTTTGGACATTAGGAAAATGTTCTTCACCCAGAGGGTGGTGGAGCACTGGAACAGGCTCCCCAGGGAAGCAGTCATGGCACCAAGCCTGACAATATTCAGGGAGCATTTGGACAATGCTCTCAAACACATAGTGAGAATTTTGAGGTTGTCCTATACGGGGTCAGGAGTTGGACTCGATCCTTGTGGGTCCCTTGCAACTCAGGCTATTCTATGATCTCAGAAAGCCCACAAGCATTACAGTCAAGGTCATAGCTGACTTTCTAGCTGAAGTCTTAGTTGGCAGCTGCAGGGGTCAAACAGCCAAGTGCCCTGTGGCTTTTGAGCTGCCAAGAGCTCCTGAGAAGGCCCAGGTCACTGGGAGGACAAGGACTTGTAGGGCCAAGAGGTTGGCCAGCCCCAACCCACTGATGGGGTACAGGTCCCACAGTCCCACAGTGTGGCTCCAGAGAGAAAGAAAGAGAGCTGCTAGAGCCCAGTTCAGATACTCATCTATGCCCCAGCTGGGCCAGGAAATGTTTCTTCCTTCCCACACTTCTTGCTTATTTGGCTTTTTTTTTTTTTTGGGGTGGGGCAGTGTTTTGACTGTATCCCTTTACACTCCTTATCTCCACATAAACTAAAAAAAAAAAAAAAATTGAAGGCATTTACCTTAAATACTGCTAAGCTCTTGTCCTCACTGCTTCTGTGGAGCGGTCAGTGTCGCTGGCTCAGCGTGCCTTGCAAGAGACTGTGCTTGCTTTGTTCAGGTCAAATTTGCCAGCTTCCCATTTGGTTGGATGTCCACACCTTGCACCAAATTCATCACTGGTGGCAGGGGAGGATCACTTGAAAATGCATTGTTTCTTCCTTGGAGTGAGGCATCTTCTAGGTAGTGAGCATGATAAGAGACACAAAGGGAAGAAGGAAAACCAAAAACAAGCCATAGAAACAAACCCAGTGTCTGGAAATTACAGCACAGATGTGAACCTTTGGACCTGTCACAGATCAAGTGCACTGTGCAAGAGCTGTGGTCTGACAGTCAGGTCTGCCACATGCCCCCGGATATAAAAAGCATAAATAACAGGAATAGATAAAAAAAAATTAGTTAGCAAGAGAGGCGAAACTGGAGAAGGGCTTGCCTGATCATCATTTTTCATTCCCATGGTACACAATGCGTTCTCCTCCCTGGGTTTAAAGATGTAACCAAGCATTTGATCTGGTCTTTGCAGGGTCTGCCCACCCCATGGCAGCCTTTGGGCTGGACTCCTTCATCTGGAGCAGCTTCTGCTCTAATTACAGCATCAGCTTTATGACTGTGACAAGCCACCCTTCGGAAAGGTGATACGGCAAGGGCAGAGTTTATTAAGTGTTTGAAACACGGCAACGATTTCTGGCCAGGTTTGTAGGGCCATCAGGGCTGCAGCAGCGCAGCCGGTCACTGCTGCTGCCCCTCGTCGGGGCGGGCAGAAAAGTCATCAGGGAGGGGGAAGCGCTAATGTCTTGGCTTTAACATATTCCCTACAGCTGAAGGTCACACCACTAAAACCAGCTTCTCCTCAGTAAACTGCACTAAATGTTTGGCAGGCACTTTCACAAGAACACCATCAATGCAGTATGAAAATTGCTCACAAATGAGAGGCAGGGCAGATGGCCTCCAGCTGCACCAAGCCCAGTTTGGGACCACTGGAAGGGCCAGGTTGCTCTGGACCGTGCTCCTGCGAGCCAGGAGAGCTGGCCGCAGACACTATCACCGGGTTGCCCATCGGTCACGCGGGACTCCCACACGCACCTCGTCCCCGCATCAGCCTGCACGAGCTCACAAACAAACACCCAGGTCTCTCCCATAGCTACTCCGCAGGGTCCCTTCTCCTCCCCTGCTTCTTCTGGTTCCAGTAACCACCAGCCAACAGCTTTGCTAGGAAGCAGCGAACCTCCGCTTCTGATGCCCAGATGGAGTAATGAATACACAGCTTAGGTGTCCAGGACCACAACTTTCTCACCCTCAAATCACACACAGATCAACTCTTGTTGTTTCCTCTTGTCCCCCATCTTTGGGAAAAGAGACAAGTTCAAAAGATGTTCTCAGAGAAACCATGTTTTCTAAGGAATGGCTTCAGGGCCCTTTACTTTAGACACCTCACTAGAAATCTAACATGCATCTATAGACATGCAAAGCTGCAGAGGCTCTCTACACACACAGGCACTTTCTATATCCTTAATTAAAATAGATTTAACACCCTAAACCCACCAAGCAGCAGCCAGTCACCACTTACCTGGGGCTGGCAGGAGACGACGTATCATCACAGCTCCCATCCTAAACGGGGTTCCCACACCAGCTCCCGGTCTAACTCAGCCAGGCAGAGGTGCCCCCCCAGGTCCAGGTTCACCTCCTCCCCTGAGCATCTTCCTAGGAGAGCACACACAACCCCAACCATGCTCCCACCCCAGTGGAGCATGCTCTGATCTAACCCCACGGGCCTTTTAAGGCTGCCGGAGGTGCAATGCACGCTGGTGCTAAATCTCCCTCAGCTGTGGCCATTTGGCCTCACCCTGCCTTGCCAGGTGCTACCTTGTTTGGGGGAACCGCTTGCACCTGTGGGGCATGAGCTCTCCCAGCCAATATGTGGTTTTGGTTTTTTTTTTTCTGATTCTGGGAGGCAGCTCTTCCCTTTCTGGCATTACCCGACAGCAGCTGGAAAAATTTGCTGCGAACACCTCCGGCAGCGCAAGCTGCGAGTGCATCCCTCGGGGCTGAGAGATCTCAGGCTCCTCCACAAACGTCGCGTTGCTCCGGGAAGGGCATGAACTCCTGCAGGAGCCCTGAAGAAACCCTCTTCCAGGTTTTAATAAAAGGGAACTCACAGGAGGGTGGGGCTGAAAGGTTGGACTTGTAACTGCACAAGGGACAAATAAGATTTAAAAAAAAACCCCTAAAGACAAGGGAAGTGTTTGCCGGCATGGCTTTGGGGCGCACCCCGAAGCAAGTCCCACCTTGCCATCCCCAAGGGCACCCTGCACCTCGTCCCTGCTGCCTGGCAGCATGGCTTCGTCTGTAATTACAGGGAGGTGACGGAGCCGCCACCATCAAAGGTGCGAGGGAGGAGGGAGGCAGGACCGACGGACGTGGATTTTGGTCTAGGCAGCTGCTGTACGGGGCCAAGGGCGGAGCTGAGAGTTCGCTTTGTAATTATGTGTCAGATCGCATTGATCCATAATGGCCTGTAGCGGCATTTTTCTCTCTCGTAAGAAAAAAGACTAAAACCCAAAAAACCCCTGTTCCCTGACAAGTACATTGTTAGGAATGTATCTAAAATAAATATTTTAAAAGCGCATGTTTTATTCCATAAAATTGCCTCTGAGGACTTGCAAAGCCCAGTGCATTTGCGGAGTAGGAAGGGGAAAAAAGAGATTAAAATAATTACAGCTTTCTTTGAGTGGCTCTGCTTAAGAGGAGATTAAAAAAAAAGGCATATTGAAAAAAATCCTCTTGACTCTAACCTCTGTTAGAGTCCATCTGCCGCTTACTTAACCCACCCTGACATGTGCAGGGGAGCCGTGGTGGCGGTGCCGCTGGAGGGGATCACTCCACGAGGGTGACGGGACGGCTTTCTCCTCCCAAAGACGGACCTGACGTCCCCTCAGCGTTCCCAGCTGCCCCTCTTGCTCCTGCCTCCTTCTCCCCTGTGGTTTCCCAGAATCACACTGAACGCATTTAAATGTATCTTTAGAATTAAAAACAATACTTATCCAAAATTGAACAGTTTCAATAGGAAACTCTTCTGTTACCTTCTGCAGAGAAATCCCGAATGCTCTGTTTCACACACACACTGAAAGGAACTCCTTCCAGGCAGTTTGTTACTTAATATTCGCTTGGGTTGTGCTTTAACTTGACCCAGGCCACTCACTACATCAGGCCTCCAGCCACAGGCAGCCACGGGTGACCTGAGGTTACACGGCGAGGCCAACGTCCTGTGCATCGCCCCCAGCCCAGGAGCATCTACCTGGCTTTGCTTTGGGTCCCTTTGGTTCACACCAGCTTCCACCTGCAGCTAAACCTCCTCTCGTCCCGCTCCGGGACACGGGCTGCAGGAGCCCGGCACACCAGAGAAGATGGACATCCACCAAACCCCATCCTTTGAATCAGACTTTGCTGCTGAGCGGGGAGGACTTTGGTTGACGGGACAGAAGATCACGTGGAAGACTTGGGTTCTTTAGGAATTGAACCCAAAATTACTGACCCGGAGCAGCGAGCAACTCCGTATTCATGAGGATCACGATATTGGAGTCCCTCTTACCTCTCCTACTAGGGCAAAATTGTATCCCTTATGAAAGCTGACAGCCTCTATACATTCCTTGTCCGTGTGTGTCTGACCATTTCATACTTCCAACAGGGAATACTTGGCCTTGAAGGGTGAGGGTGTGCAAGGAGCGGTGCAGGCAGATTTTCACATCCCTGCATATGTGTGCCCACTCTCAGGACTAATGCAAGAGTTGCCAGTTTATTTACTGCCCAGCTCTTGAAACCCTTTGCTTTTTTTTTTTTTTTTTTTTTTAAAATCTCATGATTTTCAGTTAATCTTTCAATTTTTGCCAGGAGCGCAGAGGCAGCCGGACAGGGTTAAGAAGGGACGCACCATAGATGAAACACATCTGCAATCCTCCAGTAACAGAGCTACGCAGCTTTGCAAGACATCTCCCAACCCCGATGAGCCAGACACGTGCCTATGTTTCTCCCAGTTTTCCCAAATTCCCAACGGACAGGGAGCATGTGCTCCTTTTTTTGCTGTGTCCAAGTTGCACAAGGGTGAGGTGGGGGGGGGCACCGCGACAAAAACATGTGTTTAAAAAAAATGTTAAAAAATCCCACCCTGAACGCTGAGCGGGGAATTTCGCGCTGCGGGACGAAGCCATGCACGGAGTCAGTTTTGACCCTGGTTCACTCTTCGTGCCTTCCCGCAGCTTTTCCAGGATGGGGGCGGGAATTGAGTGGCTGAATTCATTAGCGTCAAACTTCATTACTGAAAGCAGCTGATAGGAAGCGTAGTCTAATTGGTTTAATTTGCCTGGTAATTTATCAAACAACTGGTTCCTTGGCGCACGCAGGTCCCTCCTTTCCTACCTCCAGCCCTTTGCGGCGGTGCCCACCCGGCGCTCCCCGCCGAGGTGGGATGCACGTCGGGCAGGTGAGTGGGGAAACCCACGCGGGGGGCCTGTTCCCCACCCACGAGCCCACGTCTCTTCAGCTCATCTCCCATCGCCTGGCACCCAGGCTCACCCTCTGCACCATTCTATTTTAGTTATTTTTCTTTACATAAAGCAGCTTAGCAGACGCAATATTCATTAATGCCATGAATTGATGAGGAATGCTCTGACCGCAATTAATTTTTTGATCTGGAGCACGAGGAAGATACAGACGCGTTAGAGTTACGCCACTTGAGGGTCTGTATCAGCGCAGGCTCCCCGTGTCCGCGAAAGGCTCCCGCGGAGTTAAATTAACGTGAAAGTGATATTACACAGGAGACGCCATGGCACGGTCAGACTCCGTTTCCACCTGGCATGGGATTGCATCTGCAGAGGAAAAAAAAATGTTCTGGAGCTCATTTCTGAGAAGTTTTCAGTCCGACAGATATCAAGACCGAGCCTTTTCCCACGACACGTGGTCCAGGAGGAAGAACGGCTGCCCGACAAACACCAGCAGAGAAACAGCTCCCAAGTCACCACAGGGGTGACGATAGCTGAAGACCAATGGCACAAGCAAATGGAGGGGGTGGGGACGGGGACATTTTAATATTAATAAATACGGCCAAGCTACAAAGAACATTCGTTTGGAAACAGATAACGGGGATCTGGGGAAAACTTTAGCTATTTACACTGAAATCAGGGAATACGCCTCAGAAAGCATGCTGGCAATGCGATGGCGTGGCGGTACTTAAAGCTGCTGCACTGAGGAGCTGTGCGCACGGCAGGCTGCCTCGCTGCATCCTTCCTTCCGTATGTTGGATGCCCTTTTTTTGTGCTGGATGATTTATCTCCTTGCCCCGGGGTAAGAAAAACCCATTTGTGTGCTTTGGTGTTTCTGGAAGGGAAAGGAAACATTTTCAAATTGCGGAAATCCAGAGAAGTTGCAGGCATTTTCTGAATCTGCAAAGCCTGCGCTCCAGCGTGCTATGCCAGTGCTCATGTACGCAATTAATTTACGTAATAAAATTTTAATAACAATGCCTGATGAGTGCTCAGCTGTGCTTTGCCTGCGCGCAACTGGGGATTCTGTGACTAAACATCCAGTGCGAAGCAGCACAGGAATTAAACTGACTCGAGCGGGACCGAGCGCCAGCAGACCTCGGCGCTGGGCTTGGACCCAGCCTTTCCACCCGTCACCTCAGGCAAACCCCCAAAACAGGTGACACCAGCGCCTGGGAAGCTCCTCTGGAAGTGGGCACCAGCAGGCGCCTGTGCCGGGGCGGGGATGGACAGGGAATCCGGTCCCTTGCTCGGGGAGGGGACGGCAGCCTCGAGGTCCCCCCGCATCCCTCTGCCCCAGGGACCACCGTGCTTCAGGGGTATGCTGGGGGTATCTCTCACCGTGTCCAGCTATATGTTGGGATGCAGCTCATCATCATTGTTTATGTTGGGGGAATAAGGGATATAGGGATTTAGCCCTATTCCCCCAATACAAATAATCCTCAGAGCACAAGGATGAGGAAACAGAACATCCCTAAATGCTGTCAAATAGACCAAGTGGAAATAAATAAACAAATGGNTTTTTTTTAAGAGTTCTTTTCACTTTAAAAAGTGATTTCACTACGGCTCAAATAAATTTTTGTTTCACCGAAAAACACACCATCTTCTTTTGCAGCCGTTCGCCATGACAAATTAGGCGGAGGTCCGCTCGGTGATTACCCCGCTAACTGACCGTAGCACGGAGGCTGTGGTCCAGTACTCTTCTCAGTCCCGCTCTCCTCTCCTGCCTAAGGGCCTCAGCTATGTCCTGCAGGGTTTTGGGGGCCAAGCTGCATTCCCTGCTGCCGGGGAGGCTGTTCCGCTGTAGATGCTTGAATATTCACCGCAGCACGAAGCAGGGCTGCGGCGCTCCTCCTCGCCACTGCACGCACAAGTTACCCACGCGGAAGGTAATTACTTTTCATTTTCGCCATCTCTCAGCGGAAGTAGTGAGGTTCAGCGGTGCCGGGCTAACGCCCCCGTTCCAAATTGCTGTCGCTCGCTCTCTATCTGCTTTTATACATCTATGGGCAAACCAGAACCACCCTTCGGCCACATTTCCCCTTGCAGCGAGCTGAACAGCTGCGTCGGGTACTCGTCCTGACATGAAACGCTCTGCGAAATAACCAAGTCGTCTCTAATGAAGTGCAAGATGTCTGTATCCGTTTAAAGGTGCCATACCGATGAGAGCGAACGCTGTGCCGATCAATCACTCCAATTTAAACTTCCTGACTCTCCAGGAATCGATACATGCAAATAAAACCGCTAGGGAATTTAGATGATTTAATTCTTACCAAAACCGTCAGGATCAGAAAGATCATGAGAAGAAAGCTCAGCACAGGCCCACCTGCCACCCTCCGGAGGGCATTTTGTGGTGTTTTTACACCTTGCTTTCATCGCTGGCAGCTGAGGTCTTATGGTTTGGGGAAGGCAAGCAGACCCATGGGGCGGGGGGGGGACAGGCAAAACTGAATTTCATTCATCTTTGTATGATTTCCTTCATCCTCGGCAGTAGCTGTGCCCTGGGAGCTGTGGAACCTGCTCGCGATGGTCTCCGGCGGGACGGCTGGAGAGGTCTGGTCCTGCCGGTCGGCAATGCCTGGCAACCCCTGCGCTCAAAAAGACCCATGCTCTCTCCTCCCCGTTTCCTTGCAGGCAGCGTGTGGTGGGGGAAATATAAAACGGTGGTGGATAATATAGGCAAGGAGAGAGGTTATAGAAGGGAAGAGAGAGACAGGAGAAGAAGGGATGAAAAAGAGGACAGTCGTATAAAAAAACCTCTTAGAAAAGGCTGGTTTGAAGTCCAAATCAGTCAGAAAAAAAGCTTTCACAGCCTCACAGCATTTTCAAGCCATCACGATGAAAGAAACATTTGGAAGTCGTAATCGTCTCATCATTGCCCATCTCCACTGCTCACCTCTTTCAGGCTCGGTCCTGGTAACCTGCAGGTGAAGGAATCCCATTTTGAAATGAGGGATGGTCTGATTTCATCTCTTTCTTCTCAAGGAACGATGGCAGCCCCTTTCTGATGGTGAGCGTCTCTCTTTTGCTTACCTCAAAGATTGTTCTGGTCTCTGAGAGACCGCGGCTTCTCGGGACAACATCATCGCAATCAGAAAGCCCCTAATTAGATCCCCCACCACCCTGATGCATATTTAAATACCAAGAGGAGCCACTCAGTATCTCCAACGTGCTGCTGAGAGGTAACTGGGAGTGTTTCAAATTTTGACATGTCAGCAATTAAAACCAGAGCAAAACGGGCAAAAGCTTTTTGTCCATTTCCTTCCTACTTTCCCTTTTGCCTTTCTGTGTCTTCTTGCAGGCAGAGGACTGGAAGCTTCAGCTGTGAAACCAAAGGCAGAAGAAGTCAGCAGGCAGCTCAGGCTGCTTGCTTAGGCGTTTCGTGCTGGCTGAGTACCCCCAGACGGGCTCCTGTTACAGCTTAGCCATGGATTATTGCCCTTTTTTTATTCTCTTCGGAGGAAATATGCCTTTGCGGGGGTTTGGCGACACCGGGCGAGACCCTGCGAGCGCTCACAGCCAGGGGATGGCTGGACAGGCCCAGCTGCTAGGAGGGGGTAAGGCCGTATTCCGTTTATACATACACCTATATATAAAAAAAGGCTCCTCTGACCACCAATCAAATGTCCTGCTTTGAACTGCTTCTCCAGGCAGCAGATTGGCAGCTAATTGCCAGGCATCAAGCTTAAATAGCCTTGTGACAGGAAAAAAACTGCAACGAGGTGTGCTAAAAGCCTATGCGATAGGCTGTCTCAGCATGCTCGGGTTGCTGCTGGAGGCATTTGATGCAGATTAACCTCATCTGGGGTGTTATTAAAGACTAGAAGAGTAGACAAAGCCAAGGGTTGTGGAGCTCATTTATCTTTGCGTGCCTCCCTGGGTCCATTCATCAGTTGCTTTCTTGCAGACAGTGTCTCTGAAAATGCTCCCTGAACTCGGGCAGGGCAAAGACACGTCCACCTTGGCACCTGGGCAAGACGGCCGCCAGCCACGCTGGGACCCACTGGTTGCCACTAACTGTGAAAGGACAGGACCTACAGGCTCATCTGCATGGCGACGTGGGTGCCTCCAGGCTGAATTTTTAGGCGCCTCGATCTTAGCGTGGCAGCAAAGCTCCGCTCGGGCGTCTACACCCTCTCGGCGCCGCCCGGCCCTCCGGTTTCAGCTCTGCAAGACAGAGATAGTTCTCCCTGTCCCCTTGCTCCCACGAGGTGGATGATAACCTGATTAGGTGGGATGGCAACCAGAGAGTGCAAGCGTGGCTGCGTGTGGCCTCAGTGAAGCCTACAAGCCGGCTCTCACTCTCCCCCCATGCAAACTCTGGCGTCCCGGTTTCCACATCTATGAGAGGCAGGTCTGCCCCTTTCTCTGACAGACACATCTTTAAAAGGAAACTACACCTGGGAAAGACCCAGTATTGTCAGTGTGCAGTCAGCAGGGTCAGAGACACTGTGTTGTCCTGATTCTGGATTTTATGGGGTTAGAAACCTGAAATTTGTTAAAGTTCTGGTTTGGGGCACCTAAGTCTGCCCCTAACCCTGAAAGTCCCTGTGACAGCGGCGTCCTTTGCTCCTCCATCGTACCCATGTACTTCAGTCCTGCATGATTAATTCATTAGCGCATCTCCCCGCAGCGACAGCCGATTGCCTTAGTGGGCACAAATCCCCTTTGGGCACTCGCAGCGTGTGCTGGAGAGCCGGCTAACTGGAGGGGCCGCGAGACCCCGTTTGCTCACCTCGCGGCCCCGGGAGTGCCAGGGCCACTTGGGGCACAAGGCGTGTGCTCATCAATCACGTTGCTGTAGGGCATCGCTTGGTATTTTACAGTGGCATTAAAACATCATGGTACAAATGAAGCCGTAAGTAAGGGTTAGCCTGGTTTTCGAGGTGGTGTTTCCGTAGCGCTGCGGATGGTGAGAGCCGCTGCGAGTGCCAGAGGCTCTGCAGACACTTGCAAAGATGCTGCCAAAAGCCAGCCCCTCCTGCTGACCGCTGGTGCTTGAGCGCTGGAGTACGACGACCATGCTCCACGCAATTACTCTGTTCTCCTTTTGTGTCCCTGTGAGGAAAAAAGAAAAATAAGTGTTTAGGCAGCAGATTAAGCTTTTATGTCAAGCTCTGCTCAAAGACAAATTCTGCTCAATCTTAGCCTGCAAAAACACTAAAGCATATTCATGAAAGCAAACAGCATAAGCAAATGGAGAAATAAGGATGCATATGCATAAAACAAAGGAAGGACCAGAAAATGAGGCGATATTTCCCTTCTCAGGAAACCACAGCATTGACACAATCATTTTACTGATTTGAAATACTAAACAACCAAGTCACCTCTAATTAAGTGGAAAGCTGCAATATTCATCCAAATGTGCCGTATCGATCACGGCGTGCTCTGAAACCAATCAATCTTTCCATTTTAAGTACCGAGCCACGAGTAAAGCAGCAAACACGGGCAATGCTTCCTGACAGCTATTGATAAATTCACACCCCAGTTCCAACCCCTTTCAAACGCCCAGCGACCAAAAAGGTGTCGATCCCATCGTTCCAGCCCTCCGTCGCCACCCACTCCTTGCAGAGTTTCCCCATCTCTCTTCCCGTCCTCCTCGCTCCCATTTCTTATTTTGGGGGATTTGCAACGTACCCAACGCTAAATCAGCCTGAAATGTGGTGAGAAAACCCAAATACCGTTGCTGGGCTGTGTGCGGATGCTTGAATGGCACTTAAATGCGTTTTTCAACATTGGAAGAAAAGCTACAGCTGTAAGCAGCGAATCAGCTCTCAAAAGGGGATTTATTTGGTTTTTAATCTGCTTTGTGCAGTGGCGCACCTCCTCACCCCCAGCCCTCAAGCAGAGCAGGGGCACAGAGCATCCCGGGAGGACACCCCAGTTTATGGTCATAGTGAAGAAGGGTTGACCCTTCCCAATTTGGCTAATTTGGGCAGGTTGAGGATTTTCCTGGAGCGAGAAAAGGACTGGCTCGCTCGCTGACGGTGGCCGAGTCCTTATTTTGTTTTGCCTGTGACAAGCAAGTTGCCTTCAGGAAAACAAAGAGGAGTCTTTAATAGTCAATAAAAATGAGTTTCCATTTCAATCTGTTGGGCCTTATTTCCTGGAGAGCTATGATCTCAGACTCATTGTACCTCTCCAGACAGACACGCATCTGCCTTGGCGTGGGGAAAAAACCGGCTGATAAGCCCAGTGTTTCCCATCTAACAGATTTCCCCCTTCCTCCCCAAATCTCCTTTCTTTAAAAAACATATACTAGGGGTTAAGAGAAGGCACACACATACCCTTCCCTTCCAGCTCAAGTTCAAATAAGAAGGCACCATTTCTTGGAAGTAGGCTAGAGGAGGTCACGCTGCACGTGATGAGCAAACCCAGTTTACCTGGTGTGGGGTCCATAGCAGCTATGCGTGGGCACGGTCCTCGCGCCGCCCAAGTCTGCGGTCTGCTAGGCAGGAACAGCAGCTTTCAGCTTTCAGGAGAGCTTTTGTCACCCATGCTGGTGGAGAAAAAGGTGTTTCCTTTGTGCTTCAAACTGTTCCAGCTCTGCAGATATCAGAAGGGGAAGAAAATAAAAAGCCAAATGCTCTCATATCTGTCTTTACCATTTTAGGCCCGTTGCCTTCATGTGGTGGGGAGGGGAATTAGCTCCTTAGTCTGAACATGCGGGAGTGGTAATAACAAAAAAAATCACCTTCTGGCATCAAGAAATAATTTACCATTTGGAACTTTTCTCTAGCTCATTTCCCAGGAATTTGCAACCTTATTAATTACAAGAGCGCGTTATAATGCCCCAGCATTACACAAGACTTGAAGTCTAGAAAAATGAGCAGCATGTTACAATTTAACTTAGGGAATACAGTTCTCTCTCAAGAAATTATTTTCTCCGTTGCAGACTTCAGTGAGAAACTTGCAGCAATTGTTTAGGAGTGCCAGACAATAAAGCGAAAACCTGTAATTAACCATGTAGAGAAGCAATAAATGTTTTGCTCAGAGTGAGTAAGGCCCGTTATCTCCCCTTCGTGAAAAGCTGGGAACTGAAGAGAGGATTTAATTTTTTTTTTTTTTTTTGTAAGAGTCATGTTTGCTGTCAGAGATCAAATAGAAAAAAATCAATATTAATGAGAAGCAGATAGTGGAAATGCTATAAATGCGATCGTGCTGTCTGCACCATCTTCCTGACATGCTGTTACTTCCTTTAAAAAATTACAAGGAAGGAGGGGAAAAAAAATAACCAAAATAAAAAGAAAGGGAAGGGAAGAACAGCCCCCAGCCCAAGGACTTTGCTCACAGATGGGCCGGTCTCTTTGCCGCTAGCTTGAACGAGAACGGCGTGGCTCTACTTGCCAGGCTACGAACTTTTCGAATGCTTACGCCATATGTGTACTGCTGATTGGATGCCATGTTCCAACAAAACGAATTATAGAGGCTCCCTCTGGTGCAAATTGGATGCGTTCTCAGTTTTCTTTAACTTTTAAGCCTTGCGTTTTCAGCCAAAGCTGGTCCTTAAATACTTGGCGTGCAAGCCTGTAGCAGAATGAGGAAGCAAGAAGGCCAAATGGTGAAATGGCAGCTCCCCAAAGAGGCTCCTCTCTAAAGAGCCCTTCTGCTTGCATTAGCGAGCCTCTGCAGGGGGCAAAGCTGGTGGCTGGAGAAGTGGGGAGCGAAGAGACCGGAGGCCCTCGATGCTAACCAAGCACAAGATCCAAGCGACGTGTGTTCGATAAACCTACAGAAAACAGAAATTGGATAAACTTGCTTAGTTTGGAAGAAAGCTCTTGCACGCATCGCCTATGCACACCAGAAATTATCACCGAGCCTGAGATGCACTGGAAGGTATCCTGCAAGACAGGCCTAATTCAGAGCATCTTAAAAGCAACTGACAGGCTCGTCTGGACTTCACCCATTCTGGATAAAGTCCCTGAGAAAACTTCTTGAAAATGTCACTTTGTTCCAGGATACTTCCGAGTTCTTCGAAAACCCTTCTAGATCTTTCATTTGGGAAATGAAGAAGCTATTGTTGATCTGAAATGAGACACCCTGCAAAGATTGAATGAACTTCCTGTTGGAAAAGCCAATCTTACAATAAAAACTATGAAACAGTAAGAAAAAATAAAATTCATATTTAAAATATTGTTAAATAGGCTCTGTTTTTCATGGCCTTTACAAAGAGATTCCCATTTTATTTCTGATCCTTCCATCAACCACCTGATTTTGGACAAGCTGTAATAACCTGCCACACAAGCCAACGCACTTAATCGGTAATGTCAGCGAAAGCCTTGCGGAGCCTTCCCTAACAGGAGTTTTGAGTAGGCAGGCTCCTCTGAACCCCAAAGACATCAACCTTATTACAAAGACATCAATCCTCAGACTAGAAACTGTCTCCTCTGGTTCTACAGAAAGCTGTGGAAGCGTTACAATAACTATCTGGCTATCCAGTTTGGATCAACTATATTAATTGCATCTTATCTCTATTGCTGCCTTTGTTAGTAATGCCATCTTCTGCGCAAAGTATCCAACAATGTAGACCCTTTGGCTGGTCTGAATTGATACAGGTCCTTTGGAGACAACAAGCGTACAAGCTAATACACACCAACCAATGCCAGAGTCGTGATGTTTTCCTCCAGGTTTGATCATTGAGTCAAGATGCCCGAGGATAAACAATTTGGTCAAGAAAGCACCCGCTTCAGGCACACGCCACCCAAAGTCCAGAGGAGAAATCCTGGCCCTGTTGACGCCGAAGGCAAAGCAACCCCTGACGTCAGTGAGGCCAGACATCACATAGGAGATCCCTGGATTTTTGGAGTCTTATGGGATGTACAATCACTCTATTAGCCATTTCACAGGACCCTCTTGTATTTGGCAGCTGCTGATTTGCCAGGGGCTTGTTTGTCACTAACTTCCTCTGCTCAGCTCTCCCACAGCCCCAGTGACACACTGCCTGGGTTCCCATTTCTCGTGTGCTTTAGGAGCTCAGATTTTCTTTCATCTTTATTTAACCCTCTGTCTTTTTTCCATCGCCTGCTTCAGTAATACTTATCAAACATTTATGCTTCTTTATTTCCCCGCTGCAGACCATTTAATCATTTCCACTCCACTATGACGTTTTATACCTCTGGCCCACTTCTTTCTTCTCTTCTTAATTGCTACACAAAACCAGTCAATGTCTTATTTCATTCACACGGATATATCTTTTTATTTCCACTGTGCTCCTTTCTGACCCACACGATCTGTCTACAGCACAACGCTTAAGGATGCAGTCATCACTCCTAAGACACCCTGCCTTTCCTCCATGCCTTTCTTTTGCTGCTCAGCGTATCTCAGCTAGGCATCTGCCTCTCTTTCTTTCCTCTCCTGTGGATATTGAGCTCTAGATCATAATGGTCTGGACTTTTCTTCATTCTAGCTGATATTCTTGATGGCTGCACAACCGAGCTGGTAAATGACACAGGAAGCATTTGGGAGGGTCGGACCCCATATGAATTGATTTTGGAGAGCTCAATGAGCAAAGAAGATAATCCATAAAATGGTAATTGCGACCCAAACGCTGTCCCTCGCTCGGACTGTCGCTGTTTATCAACACCAAGCCAATTCTCCCAGACCTACCTCTGGGTGGGCTGTCAGCTTGTCAGTAAAGTAAATAAGCTAAATCTTTGAAGCGCGTTGTCATAAACTACGTCATGGTCGTACACGGATAAAAGTTCCCCAGTTACTCAGTAAAATCTCAGATCAGGTCCTAGCTCTTTTTTTTCCACAACTTTCTCACATCCTTTCGACTGGCTAAGTTATTCTGAAGTGCTAGAGCTATGCTTGGTGGTACGTAATGGCCACTACCTTCAGAAGAAAAATGGAGCGGCGCATCCACTAGCGTGACAGTTTTCTGAAGGGAGGAGATTTTAATGAACACGTTTTACTAAAATATACCCATTCCCAGTAGGCTTATAAAGAAAATTCTGATTTTTGGAAAACACAGGACTTGCCAGGAAATAACATAGGCAGCTTATTTTGCCTTGGAAAGTGCTTATTCACCTTTAGCATGAAAAAGTTGCACAGGAGAAACTTCACTGGGACACTAGGGAGGGAGCACCAGGAAACGAAATCACTCCAGAAAGGCAGGGGAGGAAGTTCCCGAGGACCGCAATAAGCCGGCCGTCCTGTAGAGAACAAAAGATGACATAATAAGCAAATCTCCCAGTTTTATTGACTGTTGTGATTATTGCAGGTTGCGGGGTAAGGGCCACAGCCAAAGGGAAATTTCCGAAGGTAAAAATTGGGCAAATTGAGTTGCTTTACGTTCCCAACAGGACGCTGAAGGCTTGGGGGTAGAGGATTGTATTTTTCTTCTCTTTTTCTTGGTTTCAACGTTCAGATCGTTTTTATAAAGTCAATTTTAACAGTGTCACATTTAGGCAAGCATGCCAATGCAAGTCGAAGAGACAACAGAAGTGCCGCAGAAACGTACGGATGCAGGAGGCCCCACGAGGATGCGATGCCAGATCAATACCCCGGAAAGTTAGCAGGTTATTAAGATAAATGATTATCATGAGATTGGTTTGAAAGTTTGCAACATCTGCAGAAATGTAAAGGCCTGCTTAAATTATGGTGGCAAGATATTACTGTTTCAGAAAAATTCTTCTAACGGCAAGGAACACGAGAGGGAGGATATACAGGAAAAAAATCAGTAAATGCCTGTGACCTAAAGCTGGGTTTTCTAATTAGTTTTAAAGGGTTTTTTTAAGGCATTTGAATCCTCGGCTTCTGTTGAATTGCAGTGTTTAAAGCATTAACATAGTGATACCCGGTTCTACAAGGAACCAAAGAAACGGGGCAAATCTAAGGAATCATAGGAAATGAATCTCTATGAAAAGGGTAAAGAGGTATTAATTTGTTTAATTTTTCTAAGAAAGGAAGTAGTTCTTAGGTAAAATGGAGCAGGGGCACAACTCCATGAAGCCCACCTTTTCTGTCCTTGTGATGCCTTGTGCTGTCATTGGAATACCATTGGCAATTAACTATTTTAAGTCCCAAAGCTATCTAACTTGAAAAATTGTCATCATTTTGTCCCTGATGAGGCATAGGTTAGATTCATCTAAAGAAAGTCTGTCAATCCGTTCTCACTCCAGAGATACATTGCACAGCTATTTAACCGCGTTGCCATGTGCAGTCCTCCCTCTGTTTTGATTCAGAGGTTCTGTAAGAGTTACAGAAACACTGGTAACAATTTAAAAAAAAAAATAAAAAAAAATAAAAAGGAAGATGTTTGGGCTTACCATGAACAGGGTAAGTGCAGCTGGGCAGACCGCTTTGGAAAAAAACCTGCTGCCACTGAAGCCTGTGGGAGATTTGTCACTGCCCATCCCGGCGGGTCAAGTGTCGCCTTGTAAACTCCATGAGGTTGATTTTCCCTATCGACAGAGCGGGGATCGCAACTCCGCCTTTCTTCTCCCAGTAAGCCTCCCTCTCTGTTTACACTGCAGGCTTTTCAGGGGGGCAGGGTTATCTCCAAGTATTTGTCCGTAACATACTTAACAAAGCGCGACCTTGCTTCTGAGCGGCCTCTCCACGCTATCACGAGTACCGACAGAAAGACGGTACAAAATCTTGTGCTGACCAGGTAACAACCACTACCTGCAACTTGGCTGGGTCTAAACAAATCCCCAGCATGGTAAATCACTGTATTTTGACATACTGTTAAAGAAAGGGCTTCCAGCTGTGCAACAAAAATAACAGACATTTTTGTTATGTGGGATGTGATGTAGCCTGAAGGTTTAAAGTCAGACTGGAAGCCACTGGGTTAACTGGGTTTGCACTGTCTTCTTTTTTTAGAGATGGGTTTTCAACACGAACCGCTTTTTCTCCTTTGTTTTGCTGGCTTCGGGTTCCTGGCAATGGAAACCCCTTCGGATAACTCATTTCTTGCGGCTCACGCAAAAGCGGCCTCTAATATTTAGCATGTTTTGGGTACATCGTTTGGAGCAGTGGTTTGCTGCCAGCTCCCCAGCCCTCCCTTCAACAACTTTGCAAATGTGGGCACTGAAGGACATCTCCAGAAATCAGCTTTAAATCATGCACAGTGGCATCTCCTGCAAGCGCTGGGACGTCTCAGGATGTCTTTTCCAGGATGCACTATAGACACTATCCACCCAGAAGCGATCTCTTCTTTCCATAAAGAGGAGACACAGAAGAGAACTTCATAAAACTTTTGAAGCTAAGTACTGCCCCGTGTTTTCAGTTGAAAAAGAATAGCTTAAAGCAGTATCAGATGTGGTTATAGTAAATGTTAGAGAGGGCAGTTAGGAAAGGGAGAGCACCACACAGGCACCCCCCAGCAGGTAACAGAGCAGTGGAGGGGCTGCACCCTCCAGAAGGAAGAATGTTAAAAAAAATTGTTTCCATGTTATACAGAGCAGTTGCTTGCACTGTAATAGTGCCAAAGAAAAAACTGAAAATTAAGTGAGGTTGCGGGAAGGAACAGTGGACTTTTTACGGCGCAAGAGCATTCAAGGTCAGTGGTAAACAACCACTGTGTTTAAGATAACAAAAACGAGGCAGGACTAGAGATAAAATGAAATTCTGCAGAGAAAGTGGACAGCCTTGCGCATCAAGCCCCTATGGGTATTATGAACCGATTGTAACAACAAGGACTGTGTTCATGCACCTTCCTGAGATATCTCTTTGTACTGGAAGAGCCTCCACTTTATATCCCCTGCCATCAAGAGGATGTACTTCCTCTCGACAGAAGAGGACCAGGACTCACCTCGTTCTTACCTGTTTAATCTGTCCAGAGGGTCACTTGCTCGGCTATCGGGTGTATGAGAGGCTGATGGGAGGTTCTTCAGGACTTCAGATGAGACGCAAATTATCCGCATACGAAGGGAGGACTATTGAGGTGAGGATCACCCTGAAGATGGTGTAAGGACACGAGACATTAGCACATGAAAATAAACAGAGAAAGTTGAAATAACTCTAAAAACAAATGTTTGAAAATTATTGGAAAGATCAAGTAGAGAAGACAGAGTGAAAAATGCAACCGTCAAGGAGATAATGAGGCATAAATGGCTGTCAGCGATTAGGAAGCTCCAGTGGGTGGATCAGATGCTCATGACAGAAAAGTGAAAACAGCCAAAACAAGTGATGAAGGGGGAGCTTAGATCTTCAAAGAGTGCCATGCTATTCACTGGAGGACTGAGACGCTTTGAAGCAAAGGATACAGTCAGGAAGGTATTTGAAAGGGGGTGGGGAGAGAGCAGGAAGGAGACAGCGATGAAGTCAAGGGCCAAAGACAAATGACACAAAGCACGGCGCCGGCGAAGACCAAAGGGAGTCTGCGTTTTCGTGTGCAGCAGCGGGAAGTGCCATCAAAGCAAGGGGTGCAGCCTTGGCTTGTCCATGTCCACAGGGCAATGGGCATTTCTGCCGGCAGCAAATTCAGGCTGATCGTTAACAAAAGGCAGCTACGAGCAGAGACCGGAGGGAACGCGGGCTTCAGAGCAGCGATAAAACAGACCGTCTGACCGGCGGCAAATTTCAAAGGATCAACGTACAGCCAGGAGCAGGCAAAAGGCAACACCAGAAGTCTTGAATTCAGTGTCTACTTGCCTCTTCTGTTCACCTGCTTTCCCGAGCGGCCGCAGCAGGCGTACCGGCAGGCCTGGTGTCACTACAGGCTTTACGGCCAGCGTAGTGAAAAACTGCTGGAGTTTTCAGGAAGCTGCCCCGCCATCATCCTGTAATGAGACATTTTTACAAGTGTTGATTTTCTGTCCGCTAATTTCATCCAGGCTTAATTAAAAGCAACTAGAGAGAGCAAGAGAGACAGAGGGAGGAGGAGGGGGGGCGGGAATAAAGTTATTTGACTTCACGTTCCAGGGACCCAAGCACAATCTGGCAACAAAGTGAGGCTCTTGAGGGTTTTTTCCTAATTTTTTTTTCTTTTTTAATGATATGCACTAAGTTTATATTTATAGAGCTCCAGCTCCCTGGCACTGTCACTTCCAGCCAGCCTCATTACAGCTCTCACAGTACATGGCTGTTAATACTAATTCCATAATGACAGTGGAGCACTGAAGTAAAATTTAACAGTTCCTCAGTTAATCATTAAAATTAGCCTATCTCGGTGGATGCTGGATCTTCTAATGTTTCAGCGCAATGCAATTTCAGGTAATAAATGAGATGGCGAAAGAGGGTTTTTAATGTGTTATCACCCCACGGAGGGCAATAAGAGTGCCTCCATCCTGGCTCAGAAATGTCAGAGGGGGCTGCGTGAGCTGATTCCTTTCCGCAACGGTTCGCCGGGCAAAATCTATTCGGACACAGCCACAAGGGATTGAAAGGTCAAAGATGGTTAAGCAAATCAAAGATAGCCAGAGCACATGGCAAGCGAAGAACCGTGCGGTATTTTTCTGATGTACTTTCAGAGATGATGCTGGGGAAAGGGAAATGAAAAGGAAGGCGCAAGGCTGGTCAGGCCGATCTGCCCTGTGATTAACCCCACCAGGCACAGATGCTCGGGGCTTTTTTCTGGCTTCAGTCAGATTTTTTTATTATTATTATTTGTTATTTTTTATTTTATTATTCCTAAATTGGATGGTCTTGCCTACAAGATGAAAAGCTGTGGCATGACCTAGAGATTGAAGCCGCCTCAGAAGCTGCGGGGGGACATTTGAAATGGTTCAGGAAAGGGACAGCTGTCTTAGCAGGTTAATGAGGAATTCTTGCCAACGAAGGCTTTTCACCAGGCAAAAAAAAAAAGAAAAAGAAAAAAAAAAAAAAGAGTATTTTATCACTGAAAAGACAAGGCTGGCAACAATAAAAGATGAAAATTTTGTTCTTCCTTACGAGTGGGTGACTGGTGGGAAATCACTATTACAGATACTTCAGAAATAATCACCCTCATCTCTTCTCAAATGTTGCTTCTTAAAAGCCGCAGACAGGTTTTCTTAAATAATGGCCTCAAGATCTTTGCTACTTTCTAGAAGAAAACCACCAAGCTAAATAACTGCTAGGCTAATAAGTACTTTAACTTTTGGTCTAGTTGCTCCTTTATGAGCTATCGGCTTTAATACCATCGCCTTGAGTGCTGTGGCCACACAAATCTGTCCGTGCTCCACAGGGGAATGATTTTATTTTGGAAAACCTTAAGGTAATTCATCCTGTGGGGCTGGGGTGCCCACCTCTGCATCCTAATTGCGGATGCTGCCGGTGCTGGTGACGGATGGTGTTTCAAGGCAGCCCCTATAAATAAGTGTAAGTTGGTGTAAGTCAGCGCCACTGAATCCGTTTCGATCTGTGAAGTCGATTTGTGGGACACTTGTGGTCCTGCTGCTGCCCTGCGTGTCCTTTTCTTTCTCCTCTCCTTCCTCCCTCTCTGCCTCCTGCCCAGGATTTTTTTCTAGCAACTGCTGTGAATCCGTGACCAAAAACAAAGCTTGAAATATTTTGAACAGACAGATGCTGGTACACGTTGACCGAGGTTTCGAGTGACTGATAATACCACATACTGTGCTTAACTTTCTTCAGCAATGAACCTGCAAGGAAAAGACAACAGCGGAGAGGAGAGCTACATTTTCTGGAGTTGGTGTTCTCGTCTCCCCTTTTCGGCCCTTGCATATACTGTTTTGTCTTCAAGAAAACAGGATCCACTCTTCGTAACAAAAGCAACTGCAAGACCTCAAGTAACTTCCCCTCTTGGCCCTCCTGTCCTCCCAGGAGACGTTTGGGCCCTCTCTTCATCTCAACAGACTGCTGAACTGGGGGCATCTCCTTTTCTTAAAAGAAAAAGAAAGGTAAAATAACATTTTTACTGCCAGTGAGTGTCTACGAGAGGTCAAGGCCAATCACGGATCTTGTTTAGCTACATGGCATTGCTTAGTGTCAAAGCCAAGTTATCACCTGCGACTCCCTGTAGCTATTTATTCCCTACCATTAACAGGGCAGAAAAAGCAAGTCGTGAATGGCATCACTGCGGTTTTAAGCACGCTGTGGGCAGGGAGTGGCTGTACCTGCTCCATGGCACGGCTTTGCTAGGGACCCGTCCTGACATTGCTCCTGGTACCGCCTGTGCGCAGCCTGCCTTGCCGCCCAGACTGCGGTAATAAATGCTAATCCCCAGCACGGCCCAGCGTGGTTTCCCGTCGGCTTGTCCACTTCTGCTCTGTGTTTCATCCAAGGTCACAGCTCCAGACAAGCGAGTATTTGCAACCCTTCTCTGGCCATTTGCAGGAGATTGTTTATTGCTGAAAATAGATCTTGTCAGGTTGTTAATTGACCTCCTTTCTAGTGTTTATTACCTTATTCTTCTCTGTAGTTTACAGAAAGAAGGTGTTCAATGTAATAGATATTGCTTACCTTGCCCCCGAGTTTCTGGAGGCAAAGCTGGTATTATCCTTAAGCGTTCCCCACAGCACCTGCTCGTAACAAACCTGAGCAACTTGCAGATTGAAGCCAACCTCCCCAGCAAGGCGGGAGGGTTACTCTCTCCCTTCCAGGTGGTTGCTGCGGTCTGACAGTGATCAATAGACACAGGGCCATGAAACGAAGCTTCGTGGAGGAGCTGGAGAACTGCCTGCAGGTGGGATCGATTGGTTGGTGGTCGATTTTGCTGCTGCTGAAAGCAAGGGAGATTTCCTCGTGCTGCTGCCCCCTCTCCCCTGCCCCCACTGCTCTTTCCCTCTGACTGCTGGACACCCAAAATACTTTTTCAAAGCAAAACGATGCTACGTCATCAGGAATGGTGGTAAAATGATGATTAAACAATGTGTTTAACGAGCAGGGAGCCAGATCAGAGCTGACTGTGTAGCTGTGAGGCCTTCTTTAGGCAGCAAGAAGAAAACAAAAATATATGGAATAAGGTTAGTTAACTTCGTCCGCCTAACTGAACATTATAAGGACAAATATTCTGTTCACATGTACCCTTTCAGCAGCATGTTTAATTTGTTAAGCCCAAGTGGATTCATAAAGTGAGCCCCTTTATCTTCATTAAAACTGATGAGAATGAATTGCAAGATGTGGCATTATTATTCTGGCACGATTCACTCCGTGTGCAAGCCTCCGAAGCATTAAAGAGCGCAAATAGGCTGCAGCACGGCCGCGTTAGGCTTTGCCATCGCTGCCTTGACAAACTTGAGCCGTTCTCTCCCTCACCTCAGGATACGTTAAAGTAATGGCAGTCCAGCAGCAGCAGCAGCAGCGGCGGCAAATAAAAAAAGGCAGAAAGCTCTCTCATTTAAGGAGGAATTAGAGGAATCGGTTTTCTGTTTTCAAAGAGACCGCCACAAACCCAGCAAGCAGATGCCGAAACAGCTCTTCAGCCTTTGCAAAATATTGCTTCGTGTCGTCATTATATGACAAAATAGGTACTTAATTTTTGAAACCACTCTTTCTAGGCTTACAAGGATTTTAATTAACATTTCCTTCATTATAAAGAGGCAGAGCTGTGTCACTTCTTGCTCTCAGATTGCCTGTAGTACGTACCTTTCTTTTGGTCTCTCTTCCTGGCACTGACATTGCTTCCAGAGCTTTTCAAGGCTTTCTGAGAAAGCTCATTACTTGGGCCATCAGTCTAAATTAGGCCAAGAAAGACATTTAAGAGTAAGCAAAGCATGTAGACAGACTGCTCCAGCTGGCAGGTGCCTATGGGCTGGGCAAAGCATTCTTGAGGCTCGTAGGCATAACGATAAGCCTTTCTTTATATGGCAGAAGGTCCTATAGGAATAGTAATGGCCTGTCAACAATGATGCTACATATCACGGCTTCAGGAAAAGGTAATCGGGACCGTTCAGGAATTTGCATTACGCGGACACAAGAGCAAAAAGCTATAGCTGAAGGAGGAGGCAGCTTCTAGCAAACCCTTGCTTTCCTGATGAAACCCTTTGGTGAAAGCCTACATGAATGCCGAAGTCCTTAAACAGAAGAAGAGTCCACCAAGCACCGCGACGCTTGGTTTCAGCTGGGCACCAGGAGCTCACAGTCAGCAAGGCAGCTTTCCCTTGCCAAGTATGGAACCCCAGCAGTAAATTATTTTTGCCTTCTGGGACACCACTATGGCCTGGTCACCTGAAGCAGACTGAAAGAGTTTGATCTGATATCTCATCAGGACAATAGCCTTGCTGCTATTAGTTCAGTGCCGCAGCCGCTCCCACCTCTGGCTTTCTCAAGATGAGCTTGAGCTCATGAACAGATGTCCCAGAAGTAGAAAGTGCTAAATGCAATGCACCTATAGAGTACATTAGACCTACTATAGTATAGCTTCATTACATCGAACGCATAGCCTCACATGGGTACAAGCAGAATGATTGCCATTTAAGAAAAAGACTTCTTCTCTTGGCCAAAAATACGTCTTATCCCCAAACTCTCAATCAGATCACAATCATGGCATCTTGACTCAAACTATGAACCCCTAATCAACACCTCTATGTTCTTTCTAGCCAAGGGTGCAACCTGATCATAAACTCATTCATTCATCAATCATCTCCTTTTGTTAGACTTGTTGCTTTGAGATCCTCTGGGTGAAGGCCAGGGGGAGATGAGGTCTGTGTCGAGTTTTGAAAATGGTCCTTACGTATGGATTTCCCAGAAGAGGCACTCACCCAGCAGCACTGCTACTGGAGATACCTTTCTGCAATTCAACAAGCTGGTGCCATCCCTCCCACCCTGGATTTGGGTCTAGAGAGGGTGAATTCCTCGGGCATCAGGGAAGCTGTGGTCCAGCTTGCTTCAAAGATTAAATTCAAGACCCTGCACTGCAGTAGGAGCAGTGCTGAGCATAGGACCCTCACCTGATGTATATTCAGACCACGTCTGCTCCCTCAGCTGCTCACAGACATGGCATGAAACAAAGCCACAGTGGGCTTTGGGCAGAAGTCTAAGGAAAATGCTGCTGTAAGGGAAATACAGTAGTGGAGAGCCTGGAGACGTGTCCATACCCAACGTTTCCCCAAGAGACACACAGCCATGACTGTGCACTGGAGGTGCAGCTGCTCCTGCGGCCGCATAACTCTCAGTGAGCAGAAATGAATCCAGTGCCTCTGAGGTTTCGGTTCATTTTGCTGCTGAGAGGGCAGGTGTCCCCAGCAGATCCTGCTAATCAGATTTTGACTAGCTCCTCCAAACGTTTCTTCTTCCTTCTCCCTCAGTTTTGTTAAACTCCAGACGGTTGCCGCTTATCCACACGCGTCTCGCTGGTGCAAGCTGTGACATCTGTTTAACGTGCTGTTGAGGAAGGACGGGGAGCGAAACAATCCCAGCATATTGGTTATTAGTTTTTGAGGAGCTAAAGGCTCTTTCTGGCATTTCGATGACAGAAGGAGAAAGCTCTGTTCTTCAGTGGGACTTATAAATATGGATATGAGGAAAACTTCAGAAACAAGAGTCAGGGAGAAGCGAACAGGCTGGCTCTGACCTCAAGGCGGGCACTCGCTCACTTTGCTGGGTGTATTAAATCTGTAAATAGATGTAAGGCTTTTCCTTCATGTGTTTGCTTTTTAAAACAACAGGTAGACAAACCAAACCAGTGTTTGGGTGTTTGGCCACCTCATGATTCCTTCGAAAGAGATTTGCGCATTAAAATCTCTTGTCTCTGCTGGAAAACGTGGTTGTAGCTTCTCCACCAGCACCTCTGGGCAAAGCTGGGTGCACCCCTCAGGCACCAAGTAACAGATGAAGGCTTGTCTGTCCGCAGAGGGATACTGAGTGGCTGACGGGACAGCGGGGAGTGCAGAAACCTCCCATCCTCTGAGGCAAAAGAGCAGGCAGGCATGCAGATAAATTTACAGAAATTAATAGTTAGCTCACTGAAAGACCTAAAGGCAGCACTTAGTACATGCAGGGACAAGCCCACGCTGGGGAGCTTTAATTAAACTAAGCAGCTTGCAGAATAATATTGAAAAAAACTGGATAAAAAATCCACGGCGCCAACGAGTTATTACCATAAACCCTCACCTGACATCTCACCGGAGACGCCCTCCTTTCCCTGCCATTGCAGAAGGCCCAGCTCCTAATCCCCTCAAATAGCTGATTTAGGATGCAAAAGATCCTACACCAGCTGACGGATGAGGCAGCGGGTTGCCAGAAGGGATCCCTGCTTGGGGCTTGGAGAGGGAGTGCAGCACGGTCAGTCAGCCGGCTTTCCTCTCATTAGTCCGGCGCTGGCTGACGGCCAGGGCTCTCGGCGCTGTCTTGCCCCTGGCTGGGAGCAAGGAGCCTGAATCACTCTGTCTTGGATTTTGGAGCTTGCAGAAATGGATTTTTTTAGACCGTCTCCTTTCAGACAGCGCAGCTCAGCTCTCTCCAGATTGTATAATTTTGTCCCGGGGCTTTTCTGGGCAACATTGTGGCATTTGCTTGGCACCAGCATTTTTGCTGCCCTTTCTTTACCGGCTCTCTAAAGATGGGCGCTCTCGCTCTGATCCAGTTTGGAGCCCCAGTTTGAAAAATTTAGGCACTGGCTTTGCTGTTATTTCATTATGTTTTATGGTCACCACCGAAAAAGGGATTTTCATTTGGGAGCTGCCTCCTGTGCTTATATAAAGAGGGGGGGGAAACCCCACAAATTCTTACAAATAAGACCTCATGGTGTAAAAGAAACACGTGCATTCACATGATTCCTCTTTAGTACATGATATCTATAATTGAGCAGTGAACTCAGTGCTTTACACTACAGCACACTGCAGGTCCTGAGTGAGCCTGTGGATTACATGATTCCTCACGGGTGGGACTGGACACAGGAATGTTTTGAGACAAGCCTAAAAAATTGATGGGTGGGTCAATGCAAGTGAATATTTTACCTCTGCCACAGCCACAAAGCATCATCCACCCCGGCTCACGGTGCCCTGACTGCTGGGAGGGGGATCCAGGATACTGGCAGAGGTAGCTGGAGTGAGGATGTGCAGAGGAGAGGGTTCAAAATTCCTTTCTGGGTTGTTTTCACTGGTCTTGATGGTCACAGGGGGACGAGTTCAGACACAGCTAGTTCAGAGTCAGCATGCAAATAGTGCTGCTTTCCCCTCCTCTGCCCCGCAGCAGGCAGCAGGCTTGACACGTCGCCCTTTTTGGGGTTGAATTGTTCCATTGCGCCAGCGGGTGGATGGCGAAACTCTGGCAGCGGTGTCTCCTGGCCCACAAAAGCACTCATGCAAGAGATACCAAGCATCAAAACCAACTCCTCTATTAGGCACTGCCGCATCGGGTCTGAAGGCAGAGAGCCCGGAGGATGCAGGTCACGCTGCTGAAACCCCTTGGTGTTGGGCGTTGCGACGTGCGGGGTGAGGTTTTTTCCACCAGCACGTGGACCTGTGACGCGATGCACATCAGATGTCACCTGGGCCACGACGGAGCACGGGGGACTGTGCCAGGCGCCTGCTCCTCTGCCACTCGCCTCCGTGCGGTCTGTGCTCCGCATCTTGCCCGCCCCTGGGAACTTTTAAATAATCAGTGTTTGAGGGAGGGATAATTACCAGCTTTTAGCTTGCCCACTGACATCAATACTATCAAAGAAGCCTAAATGCACACTCTCTTTTCTGAGGAATTACCACCCTGTAACGCAACACCTTTGGCTTGTATTGATCCACCCGTGGCGGATTATGCACAGCTGTTGACAGATAAGACTGAAAATATGAAACAGCCCCCTCAAAGTGCTGGTACCATACAAAGCCTTTATTGAATAGCAATCTAAACATTCAGGCTGCTCCTCTCAGATAACCTAATCTTTTCCTGCGTTAACACCTCAACACTGAAAGGAATCAATTATGTCTATCAGTCCATATAGATTGGGTGCTGCGTTTTTGGGAGCTTAGCCTTGTTCCTTCATTATTGGGTGATCAATAAACCCTCTCAGTAGGAGCATTTTACGGTTACGTAATGAAAAACATCATATAAGTTTGGCTTCAGCTGATCCTCTGTGTTGTTCTTTTTTTTTTTTTGGGGGGGGGGGGGGTTGGATTATTTTTGTTGTTTGTTTTATGACTATGAATTAATTACATAAAGCAGTCCTGACACAGAAATCCAATCTGTCCTTTCACAAACCGGGCATTCTTTTTGCTGCTTATAAGAGAAAAAAAAAGAAAACTAGCAATAACAAAACAGAAGTCAGCCGTAAATATTTCATGTTTTCATTTTCCCTGAATTAACTGTAACTCTTCCCTTATTAATAAGCTACAGAAGGATTGTCATAGCAACAGTGGCAGCTCATTGAGGAAACTACAAGTGAAATGTAACCCTGACCGTGCAGAGGTGGCCGCAGCAGTGCCCTGTGCAGGTGGGACCGGAGCGGTGGTCCAGCCAGGCTCCAAGGGTGCTCCATGAAAGGCTGTGTACTCTGGCAGCCCAAGAAAAAAGGTGCCAGCAAGCTCATTACACCAGTGTTTGGGGCAGTGGATGCTGCTCCTTTTTCTCCTGGGGCTTCTTACCTCGGTCCCCTTTTCTTCACAGAGATCTGTCACTGTCACTGCCTCTTACTCTATGCCCCCGCAAAGCTTCTCCAGCATTGAGCTGCAAAAAACGTGAAGATGACAGTGAATTTAAGCGAGAACCGTCAGTAACACATACCCCATTTTAAAAAATCATTGGGAAGGAAGTTTCCAGATTCCCCAGAGAATTTGACATATTTCCCCAAGCTGTTTTTTTCTTTTAAACCAAAATATGCTGGAACACGGTACAGGTTTATCTAGTTTTCAGAAGGGTGTTCTCAGTTTATGAAAAAACTTTGTAGGTGAGGGAAAATTGTGCCTTGAGTTTGGATAAAAAAAATCAGCGTTCCCCGCTGAAATTTTATTTGAAAACAAATAACTGGGTGTTTTTATGGTACGTTTTTTCACAAATATTTTCTGCAGAAGAAAAGTCTGACCAGTTCTGTGTGGGTTGCTTTTACATTGTCTCCAATGGAGCACTGCCAATCCCAAACACACACAAAAACCCACAAGCTGGACATTTAAACCGTCATAAGACCAGCTAAAAAAGAGTTAAAATTTTTTTTTAAAAAAGGCAACAGGGACAAGGGTTGCCACATGGTTTCTGACTTTTAGGATTTATTTCAGTGATGTTTCCAATCTTTTCTCTGCAAACATGAGGGGTACAAACCGGGAAGGTGCAGGAGACACGGACATTTATTTTTTGGTGGCCAGATGTCAACAAGAGTCAGGCTTTTGTGGGGTGAGCTAGCCACTGTTTTCTAGAGGTTTGAAGACATTTCTCTGGCACCCTTCCTCCTCTTTCAGCTGATCACCTCTGTTAGAAGAAAAGATGCAAAATCTGGGATGTTTTCCAGACTGTTTTTTCACACATGCGAGACGCTCAGTGATGGCAACATCAAATACATGCCCTCTGCCTGCAGCAAGGCCAACCAGCAGCACCGAGGCTGCTCTTTAAATGCTCGCTGGAGACAGGCCAGCTCAGGTGCTGTGAAGAGGAGCCATTTATTTTTCCAAAGCTTTTCTCAATTTCAGATAAGCCAAGGGACTATCTGCATGCCTGCGGAAAGCAGTCTGTGGGAAGCATCCTATCAAGCACAACGCTTAGGCTGACGATCCGTATCCCTGGTCTCCATCACTTGGTATTCATCTACGGGCCATTACGGGCCAGATTCAGTGGAGGCAGAATACCCCCAGCTCCTGTTTCACCTGGTTTGGCTGCTTCAGGTTTCCATTTGGTGGCAGGTAGAAGATGCACTTTGTAAAAGTTTCCATTGGCTCTTGCAGTACAACTGCTCTGAGCAGTTTCGCCCCAACACCAGGTCTAGCGAAGGCTGCTGCCAGCAGCCTATACCTCCGAGGGTCTTTTGTTCCTCCAGAGCCCTCCTCGCCGTCGGCCCCAGCGCCATGCGCTGCCCCAGCACAGCCTGCTCAGTGCTGCGCTCTCATGCACGTCAGCGTCTTGCTAATTGCTTGTTGGCTCCCAGCTTATTCATAAAGATTTAAAGATCGCCTTGCCTCCCTTCAGAGGCTGGAAATAGAGGACCTCATTCGGCTTTTCAAGTGTATCTGAAAGTCCTTTCAGGCTTCATCTTCTGAAAAAAGCCTGTGAACAAATGGATGCACAAAGCTGCTGTTGCCAGCGACGGGCCCAGTCCTCGTAAGATTATGGTGGCTGCGTGCAGATGAACATCAAAGTGTGCAACAGCTATGGGAAAGGACGAGCATCAGCTGAACACATGCAGCCGTAATAATTACATCGCACTAAAGAAAATGTCAGGGAGACTCGATGAAGTGGTTTTCCAGGCTTTACTGCGCTAAAGCAAAAAAAATTGAAGATGTGGCCCAGGAGTCATCAATGCAATAATAATTTGGTAATTCTCTCGGCGAGCCTGAGAGAATGGCTCTGGAAGGGACTCTGCGTCCCAAAGCTTTTCAATGGGCGGTGGCAGAATGCCCTAAATCCTACAAATGGGAAACCTGAGGCACTCGTGTGCGACGTCAGTAACTGATATTAATATTATATGCACACTGTTTGGAAACGCTGCAACGGAGCCTGAACTGAGAGAGTGGGAAAAGGTTGTGTAAATAATGCTTTTCCATAACTCCTTCCACGGCAGGCCGTGCGCAGTAGCAGGCTACGCTTGTGATAGCAAGCCTGTTGCAAGTCATGTCATGTTTTCCAGGGAGGGTGAAACTGCTACGTGATGCTCTTGGGGCATCTAGTTTTTCAATGTGCCATAATGTATAAAATAGAATACAACAGAATACAACAGAATAGAATAGAATAGAATAATTTTCAGTTGGAAGTGACCTACAATGATCTAGGCCAACTGCCTGACCACTTCAGGGCTGACTACAAGTTAAAACATGTTATTAAGGGCATAGTCCAAATGCCTCTTAAACACTGACAGGCTTGGGGGATCGGCCACCTGTCTAGGAAGCCTGTTCCAGTGTCTGACCACCCTCTCGGTAAAGAAATGCTTCCTAACGTCCAGTCTAAACCTCTCCAGTTTATGCCTATGGCTCTGTGGCCCTCAGGATCCCCCTTTGCTAATGAAAGGAGTACTCACCTATGCCCTGAGGTGTCCTCAACATCTTGCGGATGCTGACACGCAAAAGAGAAGCATCACCAGGAAGAAAGCACCTGAATCAGGAGATAAATAAAGGTATGTTTGAAACATGGCAACAAGTCTGAAGAAAAAACTGACTTCGAGAATGTAAATGGAAGTGGAGAGTGCACAGACAGGGTTCCTCTCTGCAGCACACCGTGGGGCCACGGAGTGAAATTGGTACTGTGGGACACCTCAGGGCCACAGGAGAAACCCCAACAGCACAAGCTTGGCTTAGGTTGTTTTCCTGGTTTTCTTCTTTAGAGGTTTTCCAAATCTGTAGTCGGATGCTTAACACTTTACTTAGGGAAAATAAACTTAACGAACCTTCTGTAATTAAAAGGGCTGCTTGCAGAGGGATCTGAGAGACCCCAGCGCCTCTGGGAGCATCTCCCCCAACCGGGACTGGGACATCCCCGGAGCACCTGGCCAACAGGGATTTTCAGCAGAGCCGGATTTCTTCATTTTTTAAAATGGTTTACCTATCTTCCAGCCAACTATAGCGGCAAGTGAAAGAGCCAGTGATGAGAAGTGCCACGTCAGTGGAGAAAAACCTCCTTTGGCATAGAGAAGCAGGGCCTTAGGTAGTCAACGGAGAGAAATATGGACCTCAAAGGGACAGCCTGTCATCTTTAGGTTAAATGCCTAAATTAGGCTCTACCTCTACACACCTTCAAAACACCAAGGTGTCTCTCCAACATGTACTTCAAATCACAACTTAGATGCTTGAATTAGATCCAACTCACAGTATTCCCCCCCAGTGATGCCAGTGCATTTATCAACCTCTACTTTTCTACTGTTCATGATCTAATTACTGCTAAACAACGAAATACATAGGTATGTGATAGGCTAAAGAGATATATATACATAAAAATAAGTATTATATAAACTATAATAAAGTACAAGTATTATATAACAGAAAAGTATTACACAGGCACGAACAACATCCTGGGCACAAACCAAAATGACACGGGGGGTTTCTTTGCGGTTCTGCAAGACACACTGAATCCTACAGTGATTCACTGAACTGCCCGTATATCCACAGCGGTCTGCTGCTTTTTGCCCTGCACTCGGTTATCGTTTGGCTAGTTTGTTTGTAACAGCCGATTAACTGTGGCATAAAATACCTACAAACCATTAGCCTTCTGTAAAGCTTTTTTCAATGCACTCATCCAGTAATTTGTGACTTTGTTAGGAGAAAAACCCGCCATGTCTACACTAGGAGCACTTCTGGCTGTACATTTAAAATTCGTAAATATTTGAGTGTTGAAATTTTCTCCTTCCCAAACTTGATTGCTCTAATATTCATGGTAAGTGAACTCCAAAAGACTGGAAACAAATTTATTGTTACTTTTAGGCAAAGAGACAATTTCCAGCTGTATTCACCTAACTTAACCTCTCTAAGAAAAGGTCCTTCTCCCTCAAGCCTTGTTCACAGTAAGTGCACCCTCCCAGGGGTCCCTCTCGAGGAACGCTATGTTTTAAACCCTTGCCTCTGCAATTCACTCTAAGGCTGTGCATGCGTACAACAAGGAGAATAAACTAATTAATATGGACCTAATGCGTGCGATTGTTTCTGCAAAGTAGCTTACAAGTACCGAGTTCATTAAAAAAAATAAAATAGAGGAACTGGTTGTACTGCTGCAACATTTGTTTGTTCAGAAAGCTTCGGTCACAAACAAGCCTGACCCCATTATAGCCCTAAGGATTTCTTAGTGCACGGGAAACTCAAGTATTGACTGAGTAATGGTTATAGCTCTTGCTGCCATCGGTGTAAACTTGTCAAAGAGGAAGGACTAAATCAAATTATTAAACAAGTCATCAAGCTGAAAATTTACCTGTTCCTCTAACGCTTCTGGCAATGGCTAAATGAACTACTAAATCAAACACATCATAGCAAATTAGCAAAGTATGTTACAGCAAAAATGAAGTTTAATGGCACACAGCAATTGCCAAGATTTTTAATCAATTCTTTGCAGCCTGGGTCCTTAAATGTTTAACAATGGAGGCATAGCATAAAGAAGATTAGCTCAGAACACAAAAGGAAATTCCCTAGTGGAGCTAGCAACATGGAAAGGATTTTTTCCCCCTTCAGGACTGTCTCTACAATGCTACTGCATTTTCACACTAATTTCAATTTGAGTTTCAGTACTGCTTAAATTAAACCACCAAAACAAAACATAACTGCAAATGAACATATTCGCTTGCATCCCCCTACATCTTTAAAGGTATGAAATGGAAGACAGGAAAATTACTAGAAGATAATCAAATTACCGGCTCCCCTTTCACACCAACACGGGCACCTCTTTGGAAGAAAACCAACATACTGTGAAGTTCTCAAAACTGCTACAGCTGTTTGCAAATTTTACATGCTTTTTTATATCTCCATCGAATATGTAATTTCTTTAAGATGCGGTATGTTTTCTCAGAAAAATGTT
Source organism: Fregata magnificens (assembly GCA_013389945.1). Lineage (NCBI taxonomy): Eukaryota > Metazoa > Chordata > Aves > Suliformes > Fregatidae > Fregata > Fregata magnificens. The sequence continues at coordinate 83,590 of WAAD01030135.1, read as the reverse complement.
GGCTTTTCTGAACCATTGGGGTTCTCCAGTAAAGCAAAAGGGTTTTCTGGTGCCGATTTGGCCCATCTGGAACCATCAAACACCAAGGGAGACTTGAGGGGTGCAGGTAAGAGACAAGGCCAGACAATGTATCGGTTTTTAACAGCTGCGTTCAGCACACTTCATGTCCCTGGTCTTCTTATATGCTGCTATACAGCAGAAGATATCAACGGTGTCTCCGGCAATTAATGGAGTTACATTGGCGGGAGTAAAAGGAGGATCAAAACAAGCTGCTACAGCAATCGCAGAGAAACCAGAGAGGTACAGGGCTGGGGGCAGAGGTATTTGTGACAAATTGGGCAATGGAGAGAAACGATGAGAAGACACATATTTGCAAGGTTGGAAATGTAGAGATGACTGCCGTGACCACTGCTGAATGTCTAAAGACGAAGGCATCCCTCACAGTGAGAAAGGGCTACAAGTGCACCCCTTCTGCAACTGCTAAACTTTACAATCTGCCTGAAAAGCCAAAATTATTAAACTGTCTATGTGATCAAAAGCTGCTCCACAAATTTTAATATTGGCAAACCAAAAACGTGGGATAAAAATCAGTTGTTAGCTTACATAATGTAGCTCCATTAAGGTCATGATAACATCAACAACATTTGTCACTAACATTTGGCACTTGCCCGTTCCTCCTGGGATTCATTTTGGCAGATTCGTGTTTGTTTCTGCGCACGTGCGGCTCTGTGCTTATGACAGAGGTGAGCCAAAGACCTGCCTTGTGTCCAGGGAGCAGAGGGTGGGATGTCCGGGGGGGCTGCTGCTCTGGTGTAAGCTCACCCCACAGCCCCAGGCCAGTACCAGAGGCAGCACTGGCTCCTCTGCAGATGAGCTTTGCCCATGTGGTGTCAGGCACTGAAGCTGTGCATCTCAGCCACCGCGATGGGCCCTGGCGTGTCCCCAGACCGCTGACTGCCCTCCCTATAAGGACAGCATCTGCTCGTCCTCTTGTGCGCGCCAGCTGGGGTATGAATATTGCATTGGGTTCACTGAAGAGTGCTTAAATACAGCCAGCAACTGTGCACGTCCTCCTAAGGAGGGGAAACGAAGTTGCCTGACTTCACCCATTGATGCTTGCAGGGATGCCACCTGGCACCGGGCTGTACTACAAGGCGAGGGGGCAAACCAGCGAGGAGGTACCTGCTGCGGCCGCCACAGCGTGTCCAGAAACCGCAGGTAAAACGCCAAACAAGGAGAGGAGCAAGACCTCTGAGACCTGCACCCGGCACAGCACCCTGTGGTCAGGGATGAGCCTCGGTGCTGTGTGTGCAGTGCAGGATGGGCCAGGGTGCGATGGGGCCATGAAGGGGTTCAGGACTGCTGGACAGAGGCTGCAAACCATGGCACCACATGCTTGGAATAATTTTGTTATCAGGCGCGCTTCTCCTAACGTACAAACCAATGCTTTAATCAGCAAATGCACAACTGAAAGCGCAAAGAGAGTATAAAGCTCAGCATCCTCCAAGAGATCCAGAGGGAAAGCTCTGTGCAGTGCTGGCACCGGGTCTCCCCGGCTGACGTGCTGTGGTGAACAGCACGAAGAAGAAAAACACATTTTCTCACTTTCTTCTGGAGACATCAACCAGGGGATGTGACCCTGAGGATCCAGGTAAGTTCACAACATAAGTAATTTCTACACAGTTTTCTGATTAAGGGTCTCAAAGCCTCCTTCTCATGAGATGAGCATTTTTATTAACTGAGGATTTTCATTCCCACTCCTTGTGCATCTGAGTTGCCACTGCAAGATGTTCTTACTCTTCTGCCATCCTCTGGGGCAAGGTGTCCCTGGCCAAGACCAGTCCCGGTGCAGTGACCTTGGCGCCACTAGTGCTCAGGGGAAAAATCCTGGTTCAAGACGCCAAGCTCATATTTACAACCATGCCATTTACCTCAATAGCACGCACATGCGTGCACGTGAAATAATATTTTAAAGATGTTTTCCACTACATCAAGACACAGAAGTAGTAAGCAAAGCTTAGAGAGTGAAGAAATGAACAACATTGCTCTTGAAAACAGCTGTGAACCAAGGACAAAGGATCCTCAAAGTCAGTCTTCAGCTTCTTTAATCTGTTTTTGCATTTGCATGATTGTGGTAGGGAGCAAAACACTTCCTCCTTCCCTCCTGTGGCCCCCGAGAGGATGTGATTTCATCTAAAAGGAAGGACAAGGACTCATCCCGTTGGCTCGGATGAGGAGGGTGTCTTCACCATCTTTAACACCAGCAGCGGACAATACACTGGCACGCACACTACTTTTTTGGTGACACCATTTCAAGTGAAAGGAGGGGGAAGACGCTGACAGAAGACTAGAGCAAAGCTGGAGCAGCTCTGACTCACCTGATATGCTGCTGGGCTGAGGCTGGACAGGCTGGAGGAGCAATCAGAGATACTCATCAGTCTCCAAACACCTGGCTCTAAGACAGGTTGGTCTCACTATAAACTATTCATACGACAATATGCATAAACAATTCATAACACAATACAAGTCCCTTCCAACCTCATCATTTCTGCAAGTCTGTGACTATCACAGGATTTCTCTTCCTGCTGTGTCCCCAAGCATATCCTCCCTATCCCTAAGGCTGGTACACCACGAGCTGTTTTAGCGCAGACAGTAACCGTGTTCCATGGAGGAGTCAGGCCTGGCTTGAAGGGCACGCAGCATTTTTGCTTTTTAACTTAGGCAGGGACTTGGCACTATAGCTGTGTAAAACACAATCTCTAAAACAAAAAGAAGAGTGTTGCCAGGACAAATGAGGCCAGTGGCTCATGCCAAATTTTTAAGAAGTTGACCTTATGAACTCAATTAAGCTGCCACATTGGGCGTGTTATGCCTTGATATTGGAGGCAACATCAGAAAGTGTCCCTGGGATTGCAGGAAGCCTCTCCCGGCAGCCAAGAGGGCTGCACGGCCCCATGGTTTTCCTGCTTGTAAGCGGTTGGAAAGGTGCTTGTAGCTCTGCTGGGTTACGGAGGAGGTGCCTGATGACAGAGCATGTTCTTGCTGCCTCCTAAGCCTGCTCTGGGATGGCACTGAGGCCCCTAGTTAAGCCAGTGCTGCACTCTGCAAGCAGGCATGGTGCCACACCAGCAGATCAGCACAGCCGAGCCCCCCAGCAGCCCTGGGCCTCCTGGCCACCAGCAGGCAGCAACAGTCTGGGGTTAAGAAGGTTGGATGTTTCCACTCCATCTTGGAGCTCAGTTGTACTGAGGAAAAAGCAACAAACCCAAATGCAGCCTGGGACGGTGACGGTCCGGCTGTAGGGCAAGAGGCAGTTCGCTCTGCGCATGTCCCACTGGGGCTGGCTGCACGTGTGAGCATGCGCTGGAGCCACCAAAGGACACGACTGGACGTGAAGTCCTCCAGCCACAGAGACATTTAAATAAAACTGACCCAACAGCTCGGGATCGCTGTCCAGAGGTGTATTTACCTTACCTTGGCTTGTGAGGAGGAGCGCTGGGATGCTGTTTTGTTCATGCCTTGCTCTTTGCCATACCCTGGACCTGCGCTGGCACACGAATTCCCAACCAAGGCATGGAAGAAGTGGGAAACATTTGGTGCTACAAGAGAAAAGGAGAAACATCAAAACCTACATCTTGGTGAAGCCCATCTGATGATGCCTTCTCACTCCCTGATTAACCTGCACCCCTGGAATGGCAGCTTCATCTCGCCCGTCTCTCACTTGTTCGTTTTTTCTCCTGTTTTGCTTTTCCCCCACGCTCTTCCCTCCATTTAACCTGTTCACACTGTTTTAAAGCTAGTATCAGAGAACAGATTTTAAATTAATATTTAAGTAGAAAAAAGCCATTTTGAAACAAATCAAAAAATTTTTAAGTGACAAAATTCCACTTTTTTTCATCCCCAACTACTTGCCAATTGCATACTGAACGTGAATATTTTCAGTGTCTCCCCCTGCTTCTCCCCAAAAAATCCCCCGGGGGAAAAAAAGAAGTCTGTCTGCTTGTATTGCTTATTTTAACATCATCTCGTTTATGTCTGTAGCATCACCCAGCACAGTGACCGGCACATGGAAGCAGCATTACTCCACAGCTGTGGTCTACCCCAGGGACACCTGGGGACATCCCAGCAATGTACAGACAGAACCTAAAAGGCCAGATTGGTCCAGAGCAGCTAAAAGCCCAAAAGAAAACCCGACAATCAGCTGAATCTCCCCAGACATGTTTATTTTCTCTTTGCCTGGTCCTCCTGACATATTTGCATGTGCCTCGGGCCCCAGGGTGGGGTTTTGCGGGAGCTTGGGGCACATTGCAGCAGGTGGATGCTCCTTTGTCCTCGTGGAGCTGAAACCTTCTTTCTATATTCGTTTCTCCCACTCTTAATAGTTGGGGTTTTTTTATTTAAACAAATCCTCAGTTATGCATTCTAACGACGAGTGATGATTCATGAGCAACAGATGTCGGCACCGGCGCTAACAGAGCGGCATTACTCGCTGCATAGTTTCAGGTGCCAAAATAACAACATTTATTAACCATCTCTACTGAGGCCTCGGGAGCTTAAAGGTAGGTTTTACTGCTGGCACACCAAAAGGAGAAACAACAAAAAAAAGCCAGTGGAGGTATCATTAATAAAGCATTTGCAAAATGTATGTCAAAGCTTAACTTCCCCCCGATGCAGAAAATAATAGAGAAGGGTGGGGGTTTTTGTAATTTGATTTGTTTGGATTTAAAGACTGTTATTATGAGACTCGAGATACTTTTAAATCAATAAGAAATGCTTTGGTGCTTTTTATTTATTTATTTTAAAGCAATTCTAGAGGTATAATGAAAGGTTTTAATCTTATTTCAGAGATGTAATTAAAAAAATCTCAGCTTCTAAGAAGGTCAATATGGCTTGCTAAACAACATTGATTTTTGGAATATTACTGATGCACATAGTGGGGTTTTTTTTTAAGATAACTTCCGTCCCTTCGAGAACTGTGTCAGATACAATTTGATTGGTAAATACCTACTCTAAATTAAACTGGCACAGTAATTACAGGTGCCTCATCACAAGTTATTGGAAAATTATTCAAAATGTTGAAGCAAGTCTGAGGACGACATAACAAATTTTCTTCTACTTCACATTTTGAACTAGACGTTTGTTCGCAAGGGTTATTGGGGACAGGAGCTCCCTGAAGTGAAAACTTGGCCCTACTGAACTTCAAGAGAATTTGAACATTGATTTGCACAGGACAAGGATTTCAGCTCTGGTTTTTAAATAAGGCTCTTTTACTAAACTGGGGGTTTCTTGTCTGCAGATTGGGGCTGATAATATGTTGTCTGTCTCGTATAGCATTACTGCACTTAATTAATGCTTAGCAAGTGCTTTGAAAGCTCTAATTGAAAGGGTCAGGGTGTTTTAATTAATCATCATTGTATTGCCCACAGAGAATACCAAGCGTGGAGGGGGGACCACTGCTATGGATTTAGCTGTCTGATAAATCTGTCCCATTGATTTCAGTTTTCCTTAGCGGGCAAACAACCGGGGACTAGTTTTCTGCGGGATGCAAGGACGAGCTCATGGCCGGTGCGCAGGGCTCACTCAAAAGGACCCCTCGGATATAATTCAAACACCTTTAATTTCAGCCTACTTTGGTCTATGGGTGGGGACAGGGGGTCTGATTGACTAAGCCCCGCTTTACAACCAGAACCGGCAATTTTCCAGCGGTAAGGATGCCTGTTGCGTCTCCCCCTCAGCCCTTTCATTTTATGGCTCATTTAAACAATTCCACATTATTATTCCACGGGAAATGCAGTCGCGGCCGTACCTTTGAGGGGAAGGAGAGATGAAAGCGTCGTTCCCACTGAGGTGAGGGACTTCCAACAGCAGAGCAGCCCTCGTGCAATGGGAACACCTTGTTAGCAGCTTCCATGAAAGAATAAAACCTGGCTTTCATTCCCTTCTGTGATCCCGTGCTGATGGATATGGATTGGAAACGGTTTTATTTACTCATAGTAAATAACACGTACAGCTGCAACGATCCTAAAACGATCATCTGCCCCAAAGGATACGGCCTTCAAGAATGCTGCCTGAGAGATGAAGCCCAGCTGCTGTACACGAGCATCACCCCCCTGTTTTCGAGGGACAAGTCTGCCTTCAGCTCTCTTAGCACGACCAAGGATTACCAAGGACGCTCTATTAGCTTAAGGAGTAGACTCAAAGGGATTCATTCCAGTGCGGCATCTAGGTAAATTCATGGCCATAACCCTCATTTTACAAAGGTGTTAACGAGCACTGAAGCAGGCTAAAAAGCTATTCTTGTAGCTATATACAGCAAATGAGGTGCCAATTATTGCTCCAATTTTCCAGCCAAACATAGCTGCTTTGTTGGGTTTCAGTGAAGCTGTGCTGATTTTTCTTTTTACATCGTTTTTTTCAGCACACAAATGACAACAGCTCCAAAGACAACTCCCGGCACGCTTGCAAACATTTGGGTTTTGTCCTGCAAATATCTCCTGGTTGCCACGTCTGGTACAGGCAACGGTTCTTTGCCTGAAAAAGGCTTGCAGGAGAGAAGGGAGCTCAGCTGCAGACGTGCACATGGGTCCTCTCTTCTGGGCTCCACCAGATGTCCCATGATGGGAACACTTGGAGCCCCTGGAGGTGGGGACTCGAACGGAGCTTTCCCAAAAGAGCACCCAACAGTGGGGTTACTCCCAGGCTGATGGGCACCTGCTTACACTCTCACCCCTCCAAACACGTTTGCTTTGGAAACCCCCGTGCCCAGGGAGCTGCCTGTCCTCCCTGTGCACCCAAAAGCTGCACAGCACCCAGGGTCTCGCCCGCAGCCCCCGGGGGACTCTGTGTCACACTGAGCCCGACCATGAGCCACCCACAACAGACCCACCTGCACCTGAGCACTGGGGGAGCACCCACGTGGGATGGGTTTGCAGAAGCTGCTGTTCCTGCAAGAAACCAGTAACAGCCTTTACTGCCAAGAGTGAAATTAAACCATTGCTCGAGACGCACAGGAGATGAGACCGTGGGATCGCCCCAGGGCCAGTGAACCTCCACAGACGTGCGGCTGCGCGCCATCCCTCTCCTACATGCAGCCTCGAAGCGAGGCCTGGGGCACAGTTTGAGTGTGGCATTTCAGAGTCAAAAATCATTCCCCCTCTCCAGCCAAACACTGGCAAATATTACAGAAGCATCAGAGATGTTGCTTTGCTGCAAATGGAAACTACTAATAGTTGTGCGCTCTTTGAGGTTCATGAGGGGCAGATAAAGTGCATCAGAAACAAAAAAAAAAGGTAGTCCACATTGTCTAACTTCCTGCCGTTCCCACAATAAATTTGAAATAATTCGTATTCCACTCATACATGCATAAAGATGTAAAATGTAGCTTGTTATTTGGCATTTCAGCCTGCTGTACAAGCACCTGTCATTTTGAATTAGAGAACCTCCACGAAGTGCCAGGCAGGAATTTAGGAGAAAACCCACCGATACCTGGTTTTAGCTCACAGAGGGCAAAAAATATTGTCACAGTTTGTACGATGCTACTTTCTACTCATAAAAGGTGAACATTTTTAACCACCCTGAATAAGGGATGCACATAGGAGTATCGGGTGTGTGCACACGCATCTGGTCCTGGTGCTCATCCCAGGGAAAAGAGGTTAATCCTTTCCAATGGCTAATCCATACCAAACTGGATTCATCCTCGTTAATGGAAGAGGGATGAATTAACCTTTGACTAACTTAAAGATTTGAGGCGTAACTTAGCGTATGACTGTGAGAAGTAGCACTGCATCAGACGAACGGTTTCCGTGTCACCCTGAGATACCTGCAACTACCTTTCACTGCCGCATATGCTCGAGCTCCCATTTCCCCCCGAAAGTGCTTGGGTGCCATAAAATTATAATCTGCATCACTCCAGATAACAGAGAAGGACTCTGGGAGCAAGGCCAAGCACTGTGCGAATCAGGGTTACCTGCATGTGCCCCCCCTTTCTGGGGGGCTGGATGGAGTGGCTCTGGGAAGAGAAGAAAACAGGACCAGCACACGAGACTGACACAGCAAGGGAAAGCAGTACTTCTATAGGGCAAGCCTAGTCCTAGGTTTATCTAGTAATTACGCTTGCCTTTTATTCTAACTGTTCAGCCTTTTGTTCATATTGAGAAAAGAGATTTCTGTCAAACAGTTTGCAGCACGTTTTTTTTTCTCTTTTTGATAAATGAGTTCAAAGAAAACTTAATCTTTTAAAAGATGGTTAATTCCCTAATTAAGCATTCATCTCCCTCTCTCATCAGTAACACCAAAAACATATCAAGACAAATTACCCGTATGCAGATGCCTGGCAATGGCATTTTTTCTTCCTAAATCCCCTGGACAAATCCAGTTAACTGCAGCACGAAGTATGAGAGATAACACCTGAGCCCCCCTCCTGACTTGCAGCGGGGAGCAGAGATGTCTGTTCTCTTTGCAAAGTTTTCCATCTGCTCCCTTTGATCACAGAGAGAAGACAGAGAGAGAAATGCATAGTGGAGATGAACTGTAACTTACATCCTTGCATGAGGCTCCACCTCCAAATTAGGGAAAAAAAGGAGAAAAAAAAATAGGACCGCACACCAGAAGTACAGTTCGGAGCGGCGAGCAGTTGCCACGGCAGGGTAGACGGATGCGGGCCAGCCCGGGCGCTCGGCAGTTTGGTGCTGGAGGAGGAAAGAGCTTGGCTGGTTTGAGTTTTCCGTTGCCTCAGTTTTGGTTTATAGTGGGCAGGGGTTGCTCTTGCCCTATGGACCGGATTGGGAGAATAATTGAGGCTGAATCCATGCGTAAGGTAGCAGCATTTTTGTAGGTCACAGGCTATGTAAGAAACCCCACCCTCATTTAATTTTCCTGCATAATTTATTTGAGTCAGACGCTTCACACAACCAGAAACAAGCCGTTTGGTTTTGAGACTTGGGGAAGCATCATGAAAAATATTCACCAGAACTGGGAGCCTGATGCTTTCGTGCAAAGGGTCCCGTCCAATCCCTGCCGGCCAGCCATTCCCAGGCCATTACTCAACGAAGGGAGAAGCTGCTGCCCAGCCACAGCCAGGGTTTGGGGTTTCTCCGGCAAGGCAAGCAAGTGCTGAGCCCCATGGAGGCTTTTTCTGCACCTCCTAACCCTCAAGTGGTCCCTAACGTCCCTCGCAGCGGCCAGAGAAGGCCACCCTGAGCACTAATAATATACCCCAAATGCCCCAGCCCCGCTCAGTGCGTCAGGGCAACGTGCTTGCCTTGCCGTCACAAAGCTGAGTGCTGTGCATGGTGAGCGGGTCCTGGATTGCCAAGGAAACACGCTGTCATCAGCCTGCAAATCCTTCCCAGCAACACTTTTCTATCCCAAGCCATGTTTTTATTTAGCACCAAGAACGAACCCCTGCCCCCCCCCACCTTTCCCCACTGCAGAAGCCAAAGTTCAGCCAAAGGGCCACGAGATACAGGTACACCACAGAGGAAACAACACAAAGGAGTATGTTTGAGCAACATGATAGTCAGTGAATACTCTCTAATTATGCCGACAAAAGAGACAAAAAGCACATACCAGCTGACACTTGGCTGCATCTCCACTGTGCTAACTGGCTGCAATTAATGAGACAGCAGCACTGAAGCTAGAAAGAACCCAAGCCAGAAAGAAACCTCACTGATTAATTAAAAATTAAGAGAGACCCAGAAGAAAATCTCCCCACACTCCTTCCACTCTGCAGCCAGCCTTGGAAAAGCTTGCCAGGAGAGGTGCAGGAGAAATCTGAAAGGAAAGCAAGCCCCAAAATTCAAAATGATGCTTCAAAACTGACCAGAGAACTTGCAGGATGTCCATCAACCTCATGCAAATCATAAAACCCAGTGGCAGGTGGCCAGTGATGGCCTGAAAATGAATAGCACATCTGCATTGTTAACATCATAGGAGACAACCTCATAGATTTATGCTCTGCTGATGTTCGTAAGTGCTGCAAAGCAGTGAGGATAGATAATACCTTTGATGAGCCGAGAGCTGGAGCAGGGTGGGACCTGCGCCAAGAGTAGGAAGGATCCATAAGGGAGAAGTGGCACGCAGCCAGCGTAGCTTCCCGGTTTCAGCAAAACCCTCGTCCTGTGAGAAGCAAACCCTTGGCCAGGAGCTGTGATACGGAGGGGGATGAGCAGCCTTAGCTCAGCTCTGGTCCTTATCTGGTCCTTTACTGAATCAAACCCAAAAAGAACCATAAACCAGAAAGGAATGTAACATAAATGGGATTGAACTGCCACACAAATTCTCTCCCAGAAAATATTTGGGTCTGATCCAAGGCTCAGCAGTCAGTGGTCATCTTTTCACCGTTTCTAACGGCCTTTGGATCTGATCACTGTGTAACATATCTTGTTCATTTCTTGCCAACATAGAAAGCTATAAAAAAGCCAAGAAAAATCCATTAGTTTTAGACAACAATAGGGCAATAAAGCTCACTGACTTCGCAGCTGTTGTGGAGACTAGTAGCATTTTCAGTGCATTAAAAGACATAAACCATGTTTTAACCACAAAGTACTATTAGTAAAAATACTCGGACATCAGAAATAATTTGTACTTGCTCTAACCCCTTTCAGCTCAGACGTTAAGGTCCCAACCTCCTTAGTATGTCAGATTCATACAGGAGTCATATATATGTATATATGTAAATACATATGTAGAAAAATATACATATTACAAAAGAAACTAAAATCTTAGCCAACTAGTCAAAGCTCTTTTGTATTAAAAGACAATGGCTTGATTTCTTCCTCAATTTGCACTAGTACAAATGCAGTTACTAATCACCTACTCATTGAGTGAGCCCTGATTGCATATTGCGTTTATCTCGTTGCCTGTCCTGGGATACCCGTGTCAAACAAATTTAGGTGCGTGTGTGTGCACCTGGAAGCAGGAAGGCATCCAGACGGGAGCAGAATTAAATAATGGTTTCATCTCCTGCCTCTTTTTCCTCTTTCACAGTGTTGGCACCGCCACATAGCCTCACAGCTCTGTGCTGTCCTGTATCAGGCTTGGGAAGACGGAGAAGAGCAGTTTGGGGTGCAGCAGGAACACAAGAAGGGCAACCACCCATCGCTGGGTCACTTTAGCTCACGCAGCTGTTGCCATGCACAAAGAGGCTCTGCAAGGGGGATATACGATGTATGCGTTGGTTGATGTACACCTCAGATAGATAAACCGAAAGGGTCACTAAGGTAAGCATTAACATGCCTATCACCCACAGTGAGATGCCCTGCAAACCTTTGACAGCGGGAGATCTCCAGGCTGGTGGGGCAGCAGATCTGGAGCATGGCACTACTGACTCACTTGACCTGCAGCCTGCGGTGCAAGAGCTCTGGTTGCCACGGAAATGATGGACCAGCATCTTTTTTCAACACACTTGGGCTGGGAAAAAAGCAAATTCTGACATCAGTGTTCATTTTTTCATAAGTGAGTCAAAATTCATCCCTGTATGGTTTGACTACGCAGTCCACTTTCACCCAGTACACAGCACTTCAGCTTATCCCACCTATTTTATTAACAGAATTAGTATAAAGATTTACACAATCTTTAGAAGACTTTCTACCATAAACTTAATTTGCCTTCTGTGTCACTCATGGGAAATCAAGGACTGAGATAATCAATGAAGTTCACAGGAGTTCCTGAATCAAAAAAATTCTTGAGAGAACAGAGTTTCTCTGTCAGGATGCACTTCGGTGTTAATTCAGGCAAATACATTATTTTCTTCAACCGTGCTAACTCACATGCTCGGTGATAATAACCTTCATGTTAGATTGCTTTGACCCATCGCCACTGCTCAGGATTTGGAGAATGATAGATTCCAGCCCTGGCTTTTTGCCACATCAAATAAAATGAAAAAGCAATTTATACAGCCTCTTGGAGGAAAATGACAGCGCTCAGAGGGAAGGTGCTCAAGATATAATTTAATTTAGGTGTGATGAGCTTCACACATTTCTCCTGGGTAAATCAGTCAATGAAGTTTCCATCTCATCCATTAGATGGGTTAGACTATTTTAAACTTTTTTTAAAAAACTCTTAAAGAGCAGGCCAGGAGATAAGGTCAAAGATATTAATAAAGATGGTTAAAACAACATAACACCTAAAAGAATTGTGAGGTACCATCAGCCTGGGGCACATCCAGAGGGAATCTGTACCAGAGACCAACTGAGATTTCCAAAGAGCTGAGAGGTGGTGTTGATGCAAGGAGCTGGAGGTGGGCTCCTTCACCACCCCCAGGATCTGCTCCCCTTTTGCTGACTCTCTACTGGATGCCACTTCATGCTTTCGTAGCCTCCATCAGCTTGGTGCAGCATTGTTTCACATAACTGCGGGATCTGGAAGCAAACGTGCACAACAGGCATGTGGGGAACAGGCCAGAGTTGCATAAAAAGTTACCTAAAGCCAAGGTGAATCACTGACTATGTATCTCGTGTTCATATATGATGCAAAGATGTTGCTATCAGCTGCAGGCTTTTATATACTAAAGCGCTTCTGGTCGGCACACGGACAGCGGCCCACTCTGTGAACAGGAGAAAGGACACAAAATGCATGGGGCAAAACAACAACAGACGCCATTAAGATCTCTTTCTTCAGGGTTAGAGCAGTAGAATACAAATAAAATATATTTTGTTTGTATTTAGGTCCCCATCCACCATTCCTGCTTCCTCCTACTGGCCCCTCCAACATGAATGCTCACTTCCTCATTGTGTTCAGTATATACCTATATCCTTACAGGGACCAGTGCCTTACTAGGGGGCAGAAAAAAAAGCATCCCACCAAAGCCCACTTGTGATTACTGCTGCCAGAGGAGGCCCGTGTAAAATGTTTGCCCAGCTCATAAATCTTTCCCTGCAACAAAATTCCTCGAGAGTGCAGAAGCAAAACAGCAATTTGACCCTGTCAAGATCCTCTGTGGCAGTAGGAGACAGTAAAACATGAGGTGCTACCTCGTTCTTCACCTCTCCCTGTCTCCTCCACCCACACAGGACTCTGCAGCTTCCCTGTATCTTGGAATGTCGAGCCAAAGATAGGGTCTGCCTGGGCAGGATGAATAATTAACGGTAAGTGCTTAGTGCAAACATTTCCATGCAGCTCTTGCATTGGGCATTAATCAATCATCTCCCTGATCTCTAATTGCCACGTTGGCTGGGGTCTTGCCTCTTTGTATAAATGCAAGGCTGACGTCAATCTGGTCCCTGCTTGTTGTGTTTTTACAACTGGAATCAAAAGAAACCCAACCTGCTCAGTGCAGATGAACTTAAGAAGAGACAAGGAGGCAGCAAGGTTAGCTACAGTCAGCTTATGTGTGAAGGAGAGAAAGAAGAAAGTTTGGGGGGGAAAAAAGAGGGATGTTATCCAAAAAGATTCAGGAAAAAGAGAGAAACAGGAGGAGTAGACAAAATGAGAAAGCACTTGTTAAAGTGAGGGAAAAGTGGTAACATCACCAAGATACCAGGAGTGCCTAGGAAAGCAGCCTCACTTAGCTAAAAGTGCCATTTTGAGAAAGATGCTTGGAGATCAGAAAACCAGGAAGGATACGTAAAGCTTCTGCTACAGAAGAATACGTGGGAAATTTGAGCATATGCTACCAGTGAAAAACATCCCTCAGCATGGAGCGAATTAACTGAGGAGCTCGCTGTGCCCAGACGCTTAATTAACCAGACTCTGAACAAGCCACTCAGGGTGGAAAACAGAGCAGAGCAGCCTAAACATGGCAGTAACTGACAGAGCACCTTGCTACGAGAGACGGGTCACCAAACGCCATGGGTCATTGCTGGGCTGGTGCTGTGGGCTCTTCGCCGTGGGTTGGAAGGCAGCAGGTCTGGCAAGTGAAAGGGGGAAGGTGCTTGGATGGTTTCTGCCCAGGACGCTGCTCTACCAGGGCCTTGAAGTAGAAAAACTCGCACCTGGTTTTGAAAGCGAGCAAGTGATAAAAGGCTTTCCAACACTCTGCATGATCAGAGCCCGAACTAGAGCGAGGTAAGTCTAGAGATCACAGACTAACATCACTTCGGGATGAAACAGGTCAATAGGCAAAGGTCTGAAAGCACCTTCCCACACCTCTGCTGGCACAAATGGGCTTTTCTCCTCATCCCACTTGGCCTCCAGCAACTTCCAGGTCTTCCAGCTGTATATTTAAGACAGCCTTTGCTCTACCAGACCCTAGCAAGGGCCGAAGCTCGAGCAGTTCCTCTGGCTGGTCTGTGCCACACTGGGAAACACAAACAGAGTAAAGAAATAGGACTTGGAAGACTCACAGCAAGCAAAAAATCACGTCCCCTGTTTGAATTTCAGGGCCATTATCTGACTGAATCAAACTGCAGTGCAGTTTGGTTGAGTAATTAATTTCTTCACATGCACACAAAATAAAAAAGAAAACACTACTGATATCCTGGGTTTCAGGAGGCTCGAGGTATTTGCCTGTTCTCCACCCCACTGGTTGGTGTTCAATGCCTCAGCCATGAGCACCTTCCCCTGTGCTCCAGGGAAGTATGTTCTCACAAACACAACTTTCTCCTATTTATATTCTCAGGAACCTAAAATTCTAAAAAGCCGACTTGCTGAGTGTCCGGAGGGACAAGTGCCCGCCTAGAGCTTTGCAGCATTCCTCAAAGACTCTGGTAATTTCCCAGGAGACAGCGACTAAACAAATTCGGCCTTTCATCTGGAGCCTCCAGTTAAATCGCATCCAACACGCAAACTTGGGAAAGCAGCCTGTAGTCTTATCTTCCTTGTTTTTCCACAGCAGGCTCAGCTACACAGCAGAACAAAGCCCTCTTTCCGAAGTACCTGTCCTAAACCAAGAGCTTGGCTTCAAAGCCTCCATATTTCTGCAAGGGAGTAGATTTTGACCACGTTGGCTTTGGAGTTGGGTCAACTTCTTGGAAGATTCATCTTCAGCTTCCAGGCTTACCTGCACTTAACATTGTAATCTCTCTAAGGTGTAACAAGGAGAAGATTTGGGTCAAACCCTTAAGCTCCTAACTGAAAGTCATTTAGGAGCCCATAATAAACTCCTGAGGAAGATCTCTAATTTTTAAAGAATTTTAAAGAAAAACCTTACAGGCTAATTAAGCCTCCCCCTCCTGAGCTCTCTGGCTTCTCATTTTTATCAGTCCCCATGCCGGATTCCTTGCTGTACATGTTAATGGTCTCCTCACGGAAGTGTGGTTAATTCTCTCGACACTAATTCCAAAGCATTATTTTTGAGTTAAACGTACGTACTACAATAATGAGATGATCTAAGAAATTTAAAAAAAATAAAGCAAGCCGAAGAAAGCCTAGCCGATACAAGAGGATAGGGGAAAATATAAATGTCTCATTGGTTTCCGATGCTGGCAGCGTGAATGCTGCTGTAGTGATTTACAGTCCTGCTGTACGGAGCAAGGACAGTTACATCCCCGGAGGTGAGCAATGCTGACAGCAGAGCCGTGAAAAATCTTGGCTCCTGTTCGCAAGGCGAAGAAGGGATTCAGAGTGTCTCAATAAACCTAAGTCAGGTTTCCGACCAAATCATTAGGAAATATTAAGTGGAATGCATTCACATTTCCCCGCGTGCCTCCCAGCGCCAAGGCTAGCGTGACGAGGTGGGCACCAACCGTGGCGCTTTGCTTCTAGCAGGACAGCAAAGCCTTTTACCACCCTCACTGTTAATAGCACTGATTCAGTGTTCACACTGCCTGCACAGACAGATCCCTTCTCCTGTTCTTGCCTCAGAGTCATCTGCATGGGCTTTTCAAGCATCAGCATCGCTTATTCTTCATGCCCTCCTAATTTTGCTTTTAGGTGAAAGGCTTGGCTGCTCTGTCAATCACGCTTTCATTCGTGTGGCCCTAGTGAGGGAAATCTACTGCATTTTAATAGGTTTAGGTAAATCTTCTAAAGTCTGAGGATTTTATCAACTTCTGCGCTTCATCTGCTCACTGATCTCATCCCTTCATCTCATCCCAGTCATTTGCTGGGAGGAGAACTCCAGCCTTCAAAACTCTCCTGCTCCCATCTTTCCCACGGCTGTGCCGCTCTCTCTGCTGTTTTCTCTAGCCTGATTCGGTTAGTGATACCGTTCACCTCGGATGTGTGGGCAAATCACAGCTTAATCTCAGCAGATAAAGGGAGGTTTGCCTGGCTCCCGCCATCTCTGCCTCACGCTTTTATCCAGGAGGAGGTTCAGAGAGGAGCAGAGGGGCGGTAATCGAAGCGCTCTCCCAAGTTGATTTTGCAGACTGAATCTGCTTTAATTATGCTCGCACATGAATTAAATGTCACCCCTTTCCCCAAGCACATCCTGGGCTCTGTTTGCCAGGTGGGTGTGGGGACCAGGCGCAGCCTCTTACAGCTGTGACTCACATTCAGTTGCAAAGGGAACCGCCTCGCGCTCCTCCAAAACCTTGCACGCAACTCTCTTTTGCATGCACAGTTATTAATGGGTTTGCACCTAGGTGGTGGAGCACACATACAGGCACACACATGAACTGAGCCCTGGGAGCATAAGTAATGTATTCACGCATACGTGCATGTTGTGCTTTGTTTTTTAAATGCATGTTCTTATAAATCAGTTGGTTTTTTCACACGCTCTGAGGTGGGTTGATTCTAAGCATAATACTAAAACCTGACAAACATACTTCATACTTCTCAAACACATGCTCAGAGTATCACTGCATAAATCCCCTGGCAGCTCCCCAGTGCCTTTATCTGGGACACACAGGGTTTGCTCAACAGACATAATATCCATAGGAAAGAAAGATATGAACTGCAAATCAGAGGCTTTATCAACATAGAGGTAGATCATAGCGTTAAGTAGGAAGAACTAGAAAACCTTGAGGAGCTGGGAAAAACTGAAGTGCAATGAAGCTCAATATTGCAGAGAGAGGGGTCACGCATTTGGGGATTACTGAAACAGTTACTCTGTTGGCGGCGCACAAGGCGAGTGTGTGTTGGGGGGTGGTAACGCAAAGCAAAAGACAAGATTTTGGCAAGGGAGCTCTGCTGAACCACCATCAGCTCATGGCTACGCAGGAGGGAAGTTTCCTCCTAAATGGTAGTAGGAAAAAATATTTACAGTGGAGCCAGAGATGCCAATATCAATGTACAAGCAATCGATGCTACATTTACCATATAGCAATGAGATTGCTGGGGTGTATTGCTTAGCTCTTACCGCTGCTGTGAGCTTGCCTGCCCTATAAATTATCTCTCAGTGGAAAATTATGGGAAGGTTATAGAGCAGATCATCCTGAGTGCCATCACACAGCACGTACAGGACAACCAGGTGACCAGGCCCAGTCAGCATGGGTTTATGAAAGGCAAGTCCTGCTTGACTAACCCGATCTCCTTCTATGACAAGGTGACCCGCTTAGTGGATGAGGGAAAGGCTGTGGCTGTTGTCTACCTAGACTTTAGTAAAGCCTTTGACACCGTTTCCCACAGCATTCTCCTGGAGAAACTGGCTGCTCATGGCTTGGACGGGTGTACTCTTCGGTGGGTAAAAAACTGGCTGGATGGCCGGGCCCAGAGAGTTGTGGTGAACGGAGTTAAATCCAGTTGGCGGCCGGTCACAACTGGTGTTCCCCAGGGCCAGTTCTGTTTGATATCTTTATCAATGATCTGGACAAGGAGATTGAGCGCACCCTCAGTAAGTTTGAATTTACAACACTAAGTTGGGCGGCAGTGTTGATCTGCTCGAGGGAAGGAAGGCCCTGCAGAGGGATCTGGACAGGCTGGATCAATGGGCCGAGGCCAATTCTATGAGGTTCAACAAGGCTCAGTACCAGGTCCTGCACCTGGGTCACAACAACCCCACGCAATGCTACAGGCTTGGGGAAGAGTGGCTGGAAGGCTGCGCTACAGAAAAGGACCTGGGGGTGTTGGTCAACAGCCAGCTGAACATGAGCCGGCAGTGTGCCCAGGGGGCCAATAGCATCCTGGCTTGTATCGGGAATAGTGTGGCCAGCAGGAGCAGGGAAGCGATCATCCCCCTGTACTCGGCACTGGTGAGGCTGCACCTCAAATATCGTGTTCAGTTTTGGGCCCCTCACTACAAGAAAGACACTGAGGTCCTGGAGCGTGTCCAGAGAAGGGCAACGAAGCTGGTGAAGGGTGTAGAGCACAAGTCTTCTGAGGAGCAGCTGAGGGAACTGGGGTTGTTTAGCCTGGAGAAAAGGAGGCTGCGGGGAGACCTTATTGCTCTCTACAACTACCCTGTAGGAGGTTGTAGCAAGGTGGGTGTCGGTCTCTTCTCCCAAGTGACAAGTGATAGGATGAGAGGAAACAGCCTCAAGTTGCACTTGGTTTAGATTGGATATTAGGAAAAATACCTTCACTGCAAGGGTTGTCAAGCATTGGAACAGGCTGCCCAGGGAAGTGGTTGAGTCACCATCCCTGGAGGTATTTAAAAGACATGTAGATGTGACACTTAGGGACATGGTTTAGTGGTGGACTTGGCCGTGCTAGGTTAACGGTTGGACTGCATGATGAGTCGAGGTCTTTTACAACCTAAACGATTCTGTGATTTCTATGAAAATTATGCTTGTTATTTCTGAGCAAGTGAGGAAAGGAGAGCTACGTGATGAGATGCTAGGAGAGTCTGGCTGGGGAATTAGCCGCAAGGTTGGCCAAGCCTTCCTGGGCCAGCTAATTCACAGTCACCACCCCAACCTCCCCTAAAAGGTGTTGATTCATACACAAATGCAAACATGGAAGCTCTCTTTAGAGTTTACACAGAAAAAGACAGGGGAAAAAAGTGGGGAGGGGGAACACGACTAATTTGATTTAGTCCAGCCCAATCAAGACAAGAGGTGAATTCAGATGCTTCCAGGCAAAATGCTCTGAGGTATAGGGAAGGTGCTGCCAATCCATACCAACACATCAGCTGAAGAAAGGTTTCATCAACACCGACTGCTTTTGCAGTCGCTGGTCCTTTGAGTGTCCTTTGACTGCGGAACCCACCTCACCTCCACGCGCAGAGAAAGCTCATGGCCAAGACAAGGACAACCCTGTGTCCTACGTCACCATCTGCCATCTACTGCCAGAATTTCCCCAAATTTCTCTTCCAAATAACATTTTATTCCTATACATGTTTACCTCGAAGCAGCTTGGCATTACTCAAGCAAAGATCATTTTAAACAGTTAGCAGAAGAAAGGTGGGCACTCTGTTTTGCTCCCGAGGAGGGTATATTCTCGAAGACCTGTGAGCTAATTCATCTGGGGAATACATGGAGCTGCTCTGTTTTGCTGCAGAAATACAGCTTCCTGGGGGATTTCCTTGCTAGGTTTTCTTAACATCACCTCTCAGCTGTCAGTTCTTTTCTGTACACATGCCCTTCTCCAGATTAACTTTCGGGCAGGTGAAGTCCCCAGCCAGATAATTTTGTGGTGAAATCACTGATGTTGCCCAGCGAGAGCAACGCGTGTGTACAGCCCATCACTCACAGAAAAGTGAGACAATATTAAGAAAAATCACCATAGAAAAATTCACAGTAACCATCTATCACAAGTATATCACAAGGGAGAGAGTTTCACATCTGAAAGGGCTCTTCAATCCATATCTGAAGGGTAGTATATAAATGCTACAGGTTAAGTTGGCCTTTCAAGTATAAATTGGCGAGTCAGCCCCAATATTAATCACGAGATAAATGTTAAGTCAACTTGAGTTCTTTTTGTTGTGTTTTTGAGCCTGCAGGGTCACATTTGTGACCATTTTTCTTTAGTCATGAGGAGTAAAGAAAAAAAATAAAATGCTTTTTTGATGAAAGCTGATATTCACACAGAACTGAAGAATTCCCGATGCTGGGGTGTTTTGTAACCCCCAACACCATGAGACATGCAGAAGCAGCTCACAACACCGAAACCGCTATAAGGCTGCGTCTCCACCCCCAGGCAGAGCCCTCTCGCCTTGGACTCCTTCTTCCAGAAATGCTCTGCTGCAAGATCTCACACCATTCCCTTTGAACGCTCACTAGTCAACCTTAGGTTTCTGTGGTATACCATGATAACCAAATACAGAGATTTTTTTTTTCTCCCCAGAAAGCAGCTTTTTAACAAGAGCGTAATAAATTATTTACAAGATATAACGAAGCAAATTCGTTCCTAGAGACATACTCAAACATACAGAAAAGGAACTCTGAGCATAGCCAGTGCTGGTATGAATCATCCTTCTCTCCAGCCGTTTAATTACTCCAGGATTAGGAGCGCATAAGCGATGGTCTGCACTTTTATTAATGAAAACATCCATTATTGTTCTTCTGTGTGGAGCAGTGGAACACCTGGAGGCCTTCTGCAGCTGAGCCCTTTATGCCTGCATCCAGGCTTAGGAAAAATATGCCCTCAAACACCCTTGGATCGTGACAGATTTGACTGCTAGTGCTCCTGGTCTAATCATAAAGCAACTTTGAAATACTATACATTTTTTAAAAAAAAAAGTTAAGTCCTGCAGGAAACTGGCTTTCGGCATATTTGAGTGATAGGGGTGAACGTGTCTTGCTGAGAAACAGCACTTTGAAGTTGCTCCCAACTGGATAATGAACGATTAAAAGAACAAATGAGTTAAGCCAAGTAAAATGCATGGGCGTGCCCACAGCACCCTTCATTTCTGGAGCATGCTGGCTTTGTAAGACTATCTCAAACGGGAGGAAGCATCTCCATGCAAAGGAGCGCTATATACCAGACCTCCACAGCACTGCTGACAGTGCTCAAAAAAGCCCATGTCAGCTTGCAGCCAAAATGCTGCGCTGCCTGACAAACGCAATGCCAGATGGATGACATGCATCAGATACGTAGCCCTAGGTTAGGAGATGCATCATGTTCGGGTAGGAAAAAGCCACCTAAAGACTCATCTCAGCCTTCTGGGTGCTATGTGGGAAGTATCACAACATCTGGTAGCTAAGCACTTGCCTAAATGAAGTAAAGTTCAGCCCAAGCCCTTCTCCCATCCCTCAACACCAAGACGTGCTTTTCCAGGCGGTGCTGCGGAGCAGCAAACAGGCACGCTCTCTGGTCCCTGATTTAACTGCTCTGTTAATTCTCATCTCCCTTGCAAGGCTGTCACCAATGTGGTAATTACTGTTGCATCCTTCTTCCAGGGGGTGCATCGCGCACCCAGCTCTGTGCCTGCATGATGGCAGTGCTGGGAAGGCTTCTGGGCTTCTCCTTCTGCCCCACACAGGTAGGGCAAATCCACAGCTCATTCCCCTCAGGGCAATCAGGGAAGGGATTTCCAGTTGGGAAAACCTCCCTGAGTTACACGGCCCCTAATGGGACAATCTGTGCAGCACCCTGAATAGATAATTAATTACATTGGAGAAAAAACAGGCACTGCTCAGACATATGGGTTTTTCCTTTTTAAAATCAAGGGGACTGCAATAAAAAATAAAAAAAAAAAAAACCAACAAACTGAGGACAGAAATGGTAAATAATGGCTGCTGAGCCCCTCTGAGCTGTGTGGATGACACCCAGGAGCTAAGAGACTCCCGAGTCACCTGCAGAAATGCCACCCGAGAAAAAAGCACAGACAGGAACCGAAAGCAAAGACGTTTAGCCCAAGAGGAATCAGATGCAAGCTACAGGCACTCCAATCTGAAAAGCATCCCTTGAGAAAGGATACCAATGGCTAAATCCTCTATTTTCAATTTGACATCCCAACTTCCACATGAGCGTGTGTCCAGAAAAACACCACACTGAACTTCGAGCAACGGAGGAGCCGCAGGAGCCCACGACATCCATTTTTTAGCTCTGGACATTACTGTGCGACTGTGAGCAGCAGCAGGGGAGGTATAAGGAGATGGCATAATGCTTGTTTGCAGAACTTTTATTGCTAATTGACATTTCCGCAGAGGTCCCCAGACAGTCACAGGCAGTGCTGGCTGGCCGGGCCATAGGAAGCAGTCTAACACTGCGTCCTGCGCGGTACCCAAATGGGGGCCATATTTCTGACAGAGACTCCAGCAAAGGAGTAATGGGTATAAACATGCCTAAACGTGCTAAATCTGAGCAAGAGCACTTGCAGCCAATCTTTGTTCAAACAATACGATTGTCTTACAAATTGCATACTGCCTTTAATTTCCACATTTGTTGTGAGATGAACTAAATCCCCCAGGGACCATCAAAGCATCTCATTTAAGAAATATCAATGTATACGAAGGAAAGCTTTCTTTTCAACCAGCAAGAATGGCTTCAGAAGCTCATGAAGGGCTTTTTCTTGTTTTGTGATTCTCGGTGTTTAGCTTTTCCATCTAGGGAAGTAACAAGGTGTGAAGATAAACTTTGTGATCGCAGAGGAACATTGCTAATGATTTCCCTTTCAACTGCTTGCTCAGCTTTACCTTTGCTAGAAAGGATTACCTGTTGCTGACAAAAGGTGTCATCTCCACTCAGATTAATTGCACTCACATTAATTACTGGCATGGACCAAGGCTGGCTATGTGTAACACTATTTCAACACATTAAGTCTAACAAGCTCTAAGTAGAGCTTGCTGTAATGGGACAGCACATGGTTCTTCCAGTTCTTCCAGAATTGCTGACCCTGTTATTCACAACCAAATAATCCTTTTAGTGTGACTCAAACCATGATGGTCTGGTTTTAAAGCCTTTTCTCTCTCATTAATTCTCCCTTTACATCTGCTTTTCCTCCCCTCCATCACAGTACATCATGGCACGTTGCCCCAAGCTTTATTAGGTGACTTGTGGCAGCCCGTTTCCCAGCTAAGAGCCCTGCAGGAGCAACGCTCTGCTCTGCTGAAATTGCATCCCCTAAAATACACCACTTTCAGGATTATATTTCCCCACAGCACACAGTGAGTGCCTCAGACTCTATAAAACATCATAGACTTTGACTGAGTCCCAGCAGCAGGCAGTAGTTGAGGATCTGAGTCAGCCTCGACAGTCCTGCTGAAGATTTTGCCAATGCAATGAGGACAACAAACCTTTTCAGCTACTAAAGTGTCCAAGCAAATTCCTGTATGCTGTGCTGGTTGCAGCTTCAGCTGGCATGCATAAGCCTTAGAGAGGATGAGCCAGCGCCACGCCAAGAGGGAGGCGACCACAATTCGGTCTCCAAGGTTCCCAAACGCTGGAGCTGGGGTTAGCACTAGCTGCACTATCAGTAAATTTTTACTTGGTTCAGCACCTGCTTAATTAGCTATGAAAGAACATGACAAGCGGAGATAAGAAATCTAAGAGAACCTGTACCTTAAACATTTCACTCCACCCGTAGCCAAACTCGACACTGCAGCGATGTTGCAAGAGCTCATGTGCCACCAGCCCGAGGGAGCACACCGAGCCAAAGCTCTGCAGGACATACTCCCCTTCCCAGTGAGGCTCAACCCGGAGATCAGAGGAGCAGAGATGAGGAATCTGCTTTCCTCACCTCCAGCTGCACTCTGCTTTGAGAGGCGCAGCACCACTGAGCCCAGCCAAAGCTCTTTACAGGCTAAACCAGCAGTCCTGAGCTTAAGAGCAATGCTCACAGAGGGGTTTTAAAGGACTTTTTCCACTAGAGCTGAGCTCAATGCTTGGTAGGACAAAACCGAGAGCTGAGTTCATGGCAGGCAGAATATCTTGCAAACAGGGAGCTTGTAAACTTAAATGATTCATATAGCCACAGGGCAAGGCATGGGGATTAGACCAAACAGCTTGGCATTTTCTCTCCTCATCTTTTTCTATCTTAAAGACTCATTAACTTGCAGTGCCAAAAGTACGGCTGGCCTTTGTCACACACTCTGCAGGGACCCTGCCTCTGGCCACGTCCAGGCCAGCCTCACCATCAGGAGCTGAGCACTACACGACCGCACGGCTGCTCTGCAGAGCCACAGACTCGAAACACAACCACAGGGCGCACACACTCATTGTTCTGAGCGAAACCCATCCAGACACACAGCTCATCCTCTCCTGGGACCAGTCCTGAAGACTAGTTAATCCATCGAAGAGCCAAGCCTGTCATCTTTAGGCAGGGCTTACTAAGGCAAAGCTCTCTTACAGGCCTTCCTCCGAACATACCACGTGTGCTGAACTGTCTGAGGCGTCTCACAAGTACAACCCATCCCAAGCCCCCAGAAGACGACATCCGTGGGGCTGAAGGAAGCCAGCAGGATCTGCTCTGCACTGTCCATGATCCCGCACAAGCCTCTTCCCTCGGGTTGCCACCAGGAGCCCAAAAAGCCCAAACCCCACAACACCCAACCCCACATAACTCAGCTGCTTCGTGATGTCCATGTAGCCCCATTACAGAGGGTTTTGTCAATATGCTGCTAAGCAGCAAGAAGGTGAAATTAGTTCGGTTCATACATATTTAAGTACCACGACCTGCATTATCAAGCTCAGGCTCAAAATATTTGTAATGGCACAATTAGCCTCAGGCACATTATCTCACTAGTATCAGCAACTGTATGTATTTATTTACAAATTGCACAGAGGGGAATTAAATGTTGCCGTCGCTGTTGTCAGGGAAACAATCTACTTCTAAATTTTTAATTTTTTAATTTAAAATGTTGTATTCTAAGTAGGGATAGTCATTAAAGTTGTATGAGGAAAAGGGGAGAAAAAAACCCTGGTGTATCTACCTATGGTTGAATTGATGTACACTGTAATTACAGCAGGTTACAGAGGGAAAAAATGTAGCTTTCATGTGAAACCACGGTTATGAATGTTCCTGCACATTACTTATGATTACTGTTGCTTAAGAAGGAGAAAATTTATTCTGCATGTGTAAATCCTCAGCAAAAATTGCAGGTTGGAATACATCATTTACCTTGCGTACTGCAATTTTTAGGTAAATACTAGGATCATCACCATAAAAATGGTTGCTCGGTAGACACAGATTTATAACGATATAAATGGTAATTTGTGTAGTCGAATTTAATAACCAATATCCTAATTTAGTACTTTCACAGAATTGGTGGTACTGGGAACATACTCTCCTGGAGCAAATACCTTCCAAAGCCTCCACAGTAGAGGTGGACTATCAGATCTGTCGGGTAAATCGCTGCAATATCTTGTCAAGGCATTTCTGTAGAAGAAAAACCAGGCGATGGTAAGAGGAAAACAGCATATTTTGAATAACATAAGGCAAGACTGCCAGTCTCCAGCCTTATGGACCTTAGAATTACTTGTAACCAGTGTTTCACCAAGGAAGAAACAATGCGTGTAAATCTTTTTTTGAGCCCACTCCTCCAAAAACCTGAACGCCTGAAGATTTACCATCCTCTGCAAATCCAAACTCACTCCCCCGTTCCCTACCCTCCCTGTCCATCTCCCTGTTATATCACATTCACATTTTGCTTTTTATACTACTGTGTTATTTGTGTGGCCAGAAAATGATGCTGTGTACCCAGTCCATACCGGAGTGGTGCGGGGAACAAGCCAAATCGCCATGCGGAGCTGGGAGCAGGGGTGGGCAGTGCTCGTCCCAGGGCTGCCTGCGCCCTTGGGGTCCTCCTCACTGTCTGGCTGCGGCTCTCGCTCCCACCCCACACACCGTGGGGAAGGAGGATTTGCTGATGGAGTCAGATGGAAAGCTTGTTTTTTTGCTCCCTGGCCTATTTGTGTTATCTGAGCTAATAGCTGGTGAGGAGGGGCTCTCCGGGGTACCCCGCGCGCCTGCACAAATCCTGGCTTTGATTTCTCAAACATGCAAACCATCTGTCGACAGCTCCAGCACTGGGAGCAGGGGCAGGGGGATGCCTTGGAGCCCTCCTCTGCTCTCACGTCCTGGCATGGCCCTCTGGAGCGTCCACGTGCCCTTACCGAGAGCAGCACCTGCGCTCATCCCAGCTGTCCCACTTACAGTGGGACTGTACTGTGGACTGTACAATCCAGCTGGGGTCACGCAGCCGGACTAGCTGTTGGGGGGAAACGTGCCCAGAGCTGGAAAGATTTGCGGGACAGCTCGGCCAAACCCAACATCCCTCCCACAGGCAGCCACTCCAGACCAGTCTGCCCAGTCCGCTCCAGCCCCCGTGTGCCACGGGTACCACATGCACCATCCCACCGCAGCTGCACTGAGATTAGAAACCCAGAGGAATTTTTTTATAATTAACAGTTGGTTTTGCCCCAAGGCCTGTTAAGATGAGATGCATCTCTCTCTAATTACCACTGGTTTCCACTCCCAGGCCCTTTATTCGTTTTCCTTTACAGCTGTGAAGTTTGGTTTTCTCCGAAGTCTACCCCTGAATAAAAGACCTAATAACGCCAGTTCTTGGACATTTTTGTGGCGGGGTTAGTAAGTCACAGTGCTAGCTGTGATTCTGTAGATTAAAGCTGAGGACATTAAATAGTGGCTAATGGGTTAACCCCTTGGTGTCAATAGGTTCCCAGCTTCAGTGACTTCCATTTGATAGGGTTGGAAAATCCTTGACATTTTGCACCAAGGGGTTAATCTGAAAAGGGATGAGAGTTCAGTTTCAGTTACAAGCTTAGGTTTAATAATAAGGGAATGAAAAATTTAGGTTACCTGGAGACCAACCAGAGTGTAAAATTGTCCTTGAAGGTGCATTTCTATGTGAAGGTGAAAACAGGGGGGTTTGAACATCATAAAGCTGGAGGAACAGAAGAAATACAGAAACAAATGGGTACTTGAGCTTGCTTTTTTTTTTTTCCCCACATCCCTGGCAATATCTAAGGGGACAGTAAACAAATTACACCAACGGAGTGAAGAAGGATCAACACAACATGTGCATTTACTCTCCAAAAGAACTGCAACTGAAACGCGATTTACTTTAAAAAGGGCTCGGGCAAAGGAACCAGATGAACTGAACGTCATGGGAAACCCACAGAGAAACCACAGAGCAGCCCCTTCACCGCGACTTGTGGGAAGTCGTAGGAAGTAATCAGTGAGTCCTGAGCTTCATCAGGCAGGTTAACGTGGGGAAGGAGTGTTAGACTTAGCTCTCGAGGTGCCCAACTGGCACCAGCGCCTTTCTTGGTTCCCCTTCTGCCTCCACCCTCCTGCCACCACTAGTTTCCTGCGTTTTGAATGGGCATCTACCACAGGAAGAAAAGTTTCCACCTGAACAGTGAATATTGGCCAGAGTGCAGACAAATCACAGGCTCACAAAACAAATTAGTTATTTTAAGTTCAGCGTGTCTCCAAGGAGAGAGATACTGACCACAACATTTTCAGCAGAGAGCTCTGGGAAGCCTCAATAACCACAGCCCAACCCCTCCTACCTGGATAATAAATCACTCAACCCAAGAAGGTCCTGTTCTCACTGATTTTCCAGGGTATCATCTAGGCAGTCTCACTTACCAGCCTTGTCAAATTCTTGCTGGGAAGGTATTACAACAGCCTTTGTAATGGTATAGTGAATATTATTATACGCCTTTTGTCCTGCAAGGTGCAGGACGCCAGATGGGCGTTAATAAAGCAGCCAAACGTGCCCTGTAAAATCTCATCCTGCATGTACAGGCCAGACCGCTCAGTACGACTTTCAAATGCCACCCGAATTTAGTTCACTGAATGAAATACATGTTGCCAATACACCCAACCAGACGCCCAGTTAGGATTGGGAAGCCCGCAGCATCTCTCACTGACACTAAACCCTTGCTCCACCACTACAAGAGAACGGGGGAAATGAAATCCTCTTGCATATGAGATGAGCTGTGCTGAAGGATGCTCTCATTTACTTCACATTTGAGCAATTCTGGTTCCATTCAGTAGATAATGCTATGCAAATGTTATTGTTACCGCAGATTAAGAAATTTGTGATACATGTTTTTAGAACAAGCACTTGGTTTTGTTTTGTTTGTTTTTTTAATTTTCTTGCAATTTATTTGGCATACTTCCATTCTCCATTGCCTTTCCTAACGACACCCAGTGCTACTCACACAACACATAAAGCCAAAGTCTGGCATATAATTAAGATGTTAAGAGGTAACTTCATCTGGACACATAAACCTGAGCACCTGCCTATGAAAGCAGGTGCCAGAATCAATACGCTCGGGCAGCTTGGAAGCTTGTCCAAGAGTCTGATTTCACACACTGTTGAGCAACCTTTTCATGTCGGAGCACAGAGGGCATCTGCCATACCTCCTGGAAGTGCTTGCTTCCCAGAACTGGCAATTTCTTTTATCCATACTGCACTAATGAACACTCCCAAGCTCAAAATTGGACAGACTGGAATACAGGACAAACTGAGATATGTATCTAATTGCTCACACAGTCTTATGCTAATCTTTCAGAGGGCTGTATTGCCCCTCCATTGTCCAGCACTCTTCCCCTATTGCTCAGCTACTAAAAATCACAGAATTATTTAGGTTGGAAAAGACCTTTAAGAGCATTGAGTCCAACCGTAAATTATGTGAATTAGAGTTGGTTATGGATGGAAATGTGCCGTGGCTCATTTTTTTCAGTAGTAGTACAATACCTTTGCTCCTGTTGAACTCAGTGGGAACAACAGGTGATTTGATACACGGATGGTTTCAGTTTCCATAGAACAATTCTTGAAGCTCTCATTATTAGCACGCTCATTTGCACCATGAGACGGAGTAATTTCCAACTCATGCATCTCCTAGCTATCCACGTTTGGGAATAAAAGACAACCATGACGCAAAAGTCCTGAAAACACACTGAGATTTCCCAGGTCACACAATAATAATAATCTCCCCCACCCCATTTTTGAGATTCTGATTTCTGATGTAATTCACAATACCAAAAAGCAAGAACCTTGATTTTTGCAGAATGTGACTAAAACCTGGTTTCAATTGGTGATCTCTGATCCATATCTTAAGGAGACAGAAAACCAGATTACTACCGAGGCAACCCATGTCTCAAGGTAACATTAAAACGGCTTAACGTGGAGAAAATATACCGTTGGGCAAGGATGGGGACAAAAGGCCAAGTCCCGCAACGACCTCCTGACCTAAACAAGGAGATTTCGTTAGGTAGAAGGCTCCCTCTCCTCAAGCACATTGTTTGAAGATAGGCTCATGTCAAATGTTAATTACAATGGAAAAGAATACAGGAATCATCATGAAAAAGTACAATAATGCCCCAAAAAGCTGTAGCGTGCGAGACCTTTGAAGGCTCAGAAGTTCAAAATATGTAAAAAGATCAAAAACTCGTGTTCCACTTTGCTAGATCAGAAGATGATGAGATAACTACCTCTTTTCAAATAATAAAGGGTTTTCTTTTTCTTCAACTCTTCCCAGCACATTCTTCTAAACCGTCTGTAAAACACAAAAACACAGAAAGAAAATAATCAAAAACTTACGAAGAATGAGAACAAGCCATTCGGACCAAACTGTTACGAGAAGATAGAAGCAGCTATCAAAAGAAACGGAGAAGGACTTTGAAAAAGTCTGCAGACTTTTTTTTAGACCTATCTCTCTTTCTAAGACCAATTTCTTAAAAACAACAACAAAATGCTGCTGAAACTCTCTGTGAGTGCACAAGCTGCGCTACGGGGAGCTGACACTTCAGCTGTCAGCATGACATTGGAGAAAAAAATGTCAGTGTTTATAAAGAAAATAAAATTATAAAGAATAAAATTGAAACAGGGCTTCCCATGCTGCCGCTAGCATTTTTTGCTGAGACACGAGGCTAAAGCCTCTAGTCCAAAATCTTGCCTCCATTTTATCAAACATTAATGTGATCCCTTAATAAGGCTTCCCCACACACCCACTCCTTTTAAGACGGTTTTAAAACTCAATCTCGAGAAGGCCAAAGAACAGTCTCTTCTGTGATCTCGTATTCTTGTCCAGTTGGACAAGCTCTTTTACCGATTTAAGCGCAGCAGACAGGATGGCATCACGGAAGTTTACACATTTCCCACAAAAAAGCATACTCAGGTCACAGCACACTTTCCCTACCTGTTTTGTTTTTAGGTTTCTTTTCTGATCAACTTTGTTGTCATTGTTTTGACAAAAGTGCATCCACAATAGCATTCTGGTCTGCAACCAATTATGACAAAACACTCTCTTCAAATAATAAAAGAAGAATTAAAAAAAAGTGACAGGATCCAGTATATCAAAAATTCACTTCATAGGTCTGCCAGGAAAATATATTCGGACTTCAACCCTTTAACTGGACCTCAGGGCCTATGCAACTCCATAGATCTTCATTGCTCATGAAGACTTTCCTGCAAAGGAATGTCCTATATTTCCCATGATGAGGTTGGAAGCTAACAAATTTTTGCTCTTCACCTTATCAAACATTTTTTTTTTTTTTTTCCAGGATCGAACGAAACACAGAGAAAACAAACCCAGGGGCGGACATAAGAATCTTGCTAAGTTAAAAATAATTAATTGCTTCCAATTTTGGGGCCTCAGTGAGCCGGCAGCATGTAAAATTCCAAGCTTTATCACAATCTAGCACAAACATATTTCTTATTCTCATACACAGGATAGGTCGCACAGACAGTAAATAGGAAATTCTGCAATAGCTTTTAAAGGATCACTAATTAACTGGAAAGATTGGGTCTGATTGTCTGGGGCAACATATTTAGTGTCTCACTTGTTGGTTGTTTTTGGTTTGGTGGGGTTTTTTTGTTTGGTTGGTTTTTTTTTGTTTTTTTTTTTTTTTTGTGGGGGTTTTTTTTTTTTTTTTTTTTTTTTTTTTTTTTTTTTTTTTTTTTTTTTTTTTTTTTTTTTTAATTTACGTATTTCAGTTCCTCACTTTATCTGCAACAACTCCAAAAACTTTAAGTAACCAGCCAAGCTCTACACAGGTTTTTTTCCCCTCACATTTTTAGGACAATTCTGAAGACCCTCATCTCTAACATCATCTCCCACAGCGGCAGCTGAGCATTGGTTTTAGGACTGACCCTACGGGCTCTCCGGACAGGGCAGCTTGTGGAGCGACTGCCAGGAGCCATTTAGCGGCAGGGCTTTTGGGGGCTGCTCTACCTCTTTCCTATGTGAAACAGCATATTCAGAGGAAAAGCACTTCCAGTTAAAGGAGTGAGGGGCCAAGAGCAACAAGGAGGCTTTGCCCAGAGGTTTTTTGCATCTTGACCAAGTTATCATGCAGAAAAATAGCCCAGCACCATCTCCAGCGTGCCTTTTGGCCTTTTTTGTGCATCCCTATTGATGAAAAATTGCTGTAAGGTCAGCAAGGATATGAGCCAAGTGGTTTGGTGACTTAAATGGAAGCACAGCTTCAGTTACATGGGTAGGAATGATGGCCCCAGTTCAGTAAAGCACTTAAATACATACTTTGCTTGAAATATAAATAGTCCTGATACAGAAGTTAAGGTTTCGCTTAAGGATTTCGCTGATGCGAAGCCCACAGGCCCAATTACAGAGGCACTTTGGAAAAAACTGTACGAGCCCTGGAGATGACTTTCACAACGTTTTTGAAAGTGCCAATATTTAAAAAATTAAATTAATGGAGAATTTTAGAGCCTGAGGATATTTTCACAGAAACGCAGTTTGAACATCTTGAAAGTGGCTAATAATTTCAGCATGCATCTCAGCTTCTATTGAAAACTTATGAAGTCTGGGTTTGAAGACTGTAGGTTATAAAAAGCCATCATATTTTTACTGATGAAATTATTAAAAGATGCCTCTTAGTCTAGCCTGAGCTTGCAGTCATTGATTAAACACCGCGTACCATTGAAGGATAGATAAAAAGGTGGGAAAAGCTGGTAGCCTGGGGTTGTGGTCCTAATTGCATGCTTACACTTGCATTTCTGTAGCTTTTAACTTGATGACATTTTAAACTGAGTGATTAATCGGCCTTTACTTTGTTATTTGCAATGTACACATTTAACGCTGCAGGCCAGATAAACTAGCCAACACAAATTAGCCACCTTATTGGCAGGTTTATACCACTAGAGCATCTGGTCCTCCCTGAATTAATTTGTACTGTAGACAGGAACCAAGTGCAAGTCTTCTTTTAAATTCATGTGAAAAATACGAATATTCATATTTTTCACTTGACTTAACTCTCTGTCTAGTTGTGTTTTTCTTAAACATGTTCTCCAAATCCGAAGTGACACGAAACATGGGACTTACCTCTGGGAGTCCTGCGCGCTCAACCCTTCTCACAGACTAGCATTTGCCGTGCAGCACGACGGGAGCTCTGCTCATCAGGCTCTGCGCTGCTTGCCATGGGAAAGCGCTTGGCACCGCTGGGCTTTTTTTCAGGTAGGAAATCTGCAGAAACTGGGTTTGTGCAGCAGATAAAGCAGCTTGCCATTTCTTGGCCTGCCAGGTCCTTTCATAGAAGTGGCACCCAGGAAACGATGCTCTACAGTTATGTAAAATTCATTTTTTAAAACTCTTAAGCATTAATTCTTTATCATATTGCATTGCAATGAGGCAGGAGGGTGAGCAGGCCAAGGGCCTCTCTCAAGAAGAGACTTTCTGGTTTTGAAGTGAGATTTAGGGTCAAAGTTCCCAGGCCACTATGAAAACCAGCAATACCATGCCCAGTTTCTGCCTCTGAAGCATTCGTATGGCTCACGAGGGTAAATACAGCCAAGTGAAGTGACAGATCTTCCATTAACATGTGCAGCAACATCAAACTCCAGTTACTCAGCTCACCATAGGAACCCAGCAAGCACCCAACCTCCACTTTCTGATTCACGATGCACGAGCAAAGCCAAACGGCTGGGTGAAGGAGGACGGGAGGACACGGCCTCATGGTCAGGGGGATGAGACGTGCACAGAAAGGCCCTGGGAGAGATCGGAGAGGTGCAATACAAGCACAGGGCACAGTAAGGATCATGAGGTCAGGTCCCTGTCGGTGATGAAGCGCAGGCGAAGTTAGCGCTCCAGTGCAAAAGTGCACGAGGGAGACTGGGAATGGCTGGGAGACAGTGCAAAACCAGTTCGGCAATCAACAGGTTTGATTGGAATGCTTAGCTTAAAAACCTGGCTCCCAAATGAAGGTATTAAGATGCCTAAGTCAGAGTCAGACACAGTCAGACATATCCAAAGACATTGAAGTCTACCCTGCTGATAATACGGCTCTGGTGGTTTAGAAATTTTAGCCTAACTTTTGTTTTCACTGAAATGAATCAAAAAAATAAAAATACTCTCAAAATTTAAATGATCCATTCTAATAATTTTTTTTTTCCCTTTTCTTTTTCTAATTAGAAATGTTTATTGTAGCAGGCTAGGCTTAGTAATGGAACCCAATTATCTTTATACATCATATTAAACGTAAAACATTACTGTTCCTATAATTTAGGTCATGAAATAAAGATGTCACCAGTGTTGTTACTTTAGGTTTTAATAACCATTTTCTACAACATGAAATAGTTTGATTACCAAGACCTACCAGTGGTAAATGATGGCAACTCACAAATAATGCTTCACACTCCTAACAAATGGCACACAACTTACCTTTCATTATGTGTTTTAATAACTGGAAGTTGTTCGATTTTGATTTTTATACAACCAATTATACATTAACATGTACAGATACTCAATTCCAGTCACAGTGTATATATATTTTTGGAGCCGCAGTAATATAAAATGACTTCTACCTGTATATACATGTGCAAGTCTGAATGAGTCCTGAGCAATTTTAAGGTACTATTAGTCAAATCCTGTAAGTTTTAACCGATGCAAATAAAACTCAGGTTTTACAGTGTTATGCTACTGTGAAGACACTGTTTTTCAAAAAAAGAAATATAGCACTTTGCATTAGCTTTATGCATAGCTATGAGCTCTGTACAGTGCACAGTACCCACTTACAGTCTGGGTAATTAGAAAATCTGAAAAGATGCTGACCGCATTCTTCGATAACTATTGCTTCCTCTGCTTCTTAATTAATGGCGAGTGATTCGTTCTGCTTCAAAACAACCAAGTGTGGAAGACTTATACAGAGTTTAAATTATATTCTTTCTGCTGCATACATTTTTGTAAACATTCAAGTTACCCAGGCCCTTTAATTCTTCTGAGGAAAACTATACAATTATACAGTCAAATAGTTAAAATGTGTGTCTGGGAGGGGAAAAAAAAGAAACAACAGTGGAGTATGAGCATTCCCTTAAATGCCACAGAATGCTATAAAGGAACAAAAGAGGAAGTGTTCTTTAAGGAACAGCTTGGACAGAAACCAAAAGGCTGCTCAGAAACCCTCTGTCAGCATGACACACTGCCACAGTAAACAGGAGATGCTCTCGCACCACCAGAACAAATTGTCAGAGCAAATGGAAAGGAAGCACTCCCGCTAAGGAGCGGATCCAAACACAGCATGAGAGTCAGAATCTTTGTACAGTATTAACAGAGCAACTTACACAAAAATGTCTGTGCACCCCATGCCAGAAAAATGCAGGCACTAATATGAGAACTGGTAAAGGCCAAAGACTAGCATTGGGGCATAGCTGTCTTTAACTGGAGTCGTTTTGATGCAACTTCCCAGGTATGGAGGAAGACACCTTTTTTCCTTCCCCCCATTTCTCTCGCACCGCAAAAGTGAAGGCACCACTCCGACTGTGCTCCTCCGGCAGAAGGGTCCTGGCCCAAAAGTTAGCTGGTCCCATGGCTGCTATAGTCAAAAACGCCTTTCCTGAAGAAGGGTGAGAATTCGCAGATGGTGTGTTTTGACAGAGTTAGCCCCACTTTCTCAATGTGCAGCGGAGACGATGGAGAGTTCAGCATTGCAGAGAAAAAGCTCCTGAGGTATTTCTGCGGAACAAAAATGCAAAGTGTCATAAGGTTTACTTGATCACAACCACTTTGAAGAATTAAATGAACCATGGTATAAAAAAAAAAAAAAGAAACAAGATCTCCATGGACTGTGAAAAGTCCTTTTAATAACCATCAGCATTTAAATCCATCCATAAAACATGTCTACCGAAATGTCTGTATTAGGCTCAGGAAAAGCAGAAGAGAAGTATTCTCCACTTTCTTCCCCTGCCAAGCTTAGTAACTGTTTTATTCTGTGCTTCTGTGATGCTTTCTAGTTTATTCTGTAGTCACGTAATGCTTTCTGCTAATCATGACCTGCTAATACTGCCGTCTAGCATTACAAAACACTATAGCAGGTGCAAACCTCAAATCCATTCTGCAGGAATTTCACTACATATGGACACAAAAGGCCTTCAGAAATCTCTCCCTCATCAAGCCTCCACAATCCTTGCATCAAAAAGGATTTGTTGTGATCAAGGCCATCTGCACAAAGATTGCAGGACTTCCATATTATCCCAGAATCCATCAGCATCTCTTCACTGAGCTGCCCTCTAAATTTAATGTTTTTTTAAGTCTCACACATAAGAAACATTCCCCTTCCCAAAAGTTAATATCCACCAACGGCTGTGCGACTTGCATTCATTTGTACCTAGAGAAATTGTGACACATATACGCTAACACAAAGTTAGTTTTCACAAACCTGATGGGGTTCCCTTCACACATGGGTTGAATTATTACAATCATTTAGCATGATTTAATAAGTCATATTTATAACTTTTGAACGAAACACAGTAGGTAAAACGTTGATCAGACAGGTGCTAAAAAGGTACCCGTTGTCACCCAAATAGTTGTAAGGCAAATCTCATATCCCTGCTCCAGCGCAGGCATAAACTCCTTTGCTCTGCTACAGACTGACCACATGAGAAGATAACTTGAGAAATTATTCACTAATCTTTGATGCAGTGGGAAATGTATCTGCAAGACAGAACAGCACAATCTCCTATGAAGATCACAAGGTTTCATTATTTGAATGCAGCAGCTTTTCAGTCATGGAAGTGGTTCCATGTTCGGGAAGCAGTCCTAATTATTCACTCTCTTCTCAAGGACAATTCCTCCATATTATAACAACCTGTCATCTATTTAAGTGCCTTGAAAACCAGCTGTATTAATATCACAGAAAGCAGGATGACAAAAAAACAACAAAAAAAGCAGCTGGCATATAAGCTATTCTCTTGGCAGGATTGGGGGATTTTCTTTTTTATTCAGATCTCCCACAGGTTGTATTAATGTTCATGAAAAAAGAAATTTCATTACAAAAATGCCTTCAAGATGAATTCCAACAGACTAAGAGGTAATTTAAAGTGAGCAACAGATGTCATATCAACATTTGTCATAATTAGTTCACAAAGTAGGGCCCTTTAAAAAAACTCCCAATCCAGTAATGCCTGAAGGATGAATATAGTAGAAAATCAAATGTAAAACATGGCATCCTGTTAGAGGTTTAGCACTGTGCTGCAAAGTTACTGCACTAATTCCAGTTTATGGCTACCGAAGGCTCAAAGGTACCAAAATATCTCGCTGGAGACATTACAAGACCTATTGCGTTCACCTTGGTATGTATGGCGAGATAATTGACTGTCATGCCTTTCCTGTAGAGCCATTATTCATTGTTTTGGCATGATAGCTCTAACAGCAGAGCAAAAAAATCCCTCTGCTATAAGCGTATACTTATCTGACAGGGAAACACTAGGAACAGCAGGTATACTTATTTTCCCAGATCTGCGCACCTGAGTTGCTCAGTGAATATCACAGATTCTTTGAACATGAGAAAGATGCTCAGGAAAACGGCAACAAGCAGACCCTACCAGATTGTGACGGAATTCATTTTGTATGAAGGTTTCCAGCCATATGGCTTGGCATTATGTGCTCTTCAACAACCACCTCTGAGCAAATTAGCCCTCTTAAATCCCATATCTGCATTTGCCCTTGTTTGCAATGCTGATGTGTTAGCATAGCACAGAGCTGATGTGCCTTTGACATAAAGAAGCTGTTGCTTCAATGAAATAAAGCCTGCTCTGCCCAGATATGCTGCCTAGGAGTTAAGTCCCATAGTCAGGGAAACAGTGACTGACAGCCGAAGTGTTTGCTCACACCACAAGCATATGCCTCGATTAAAGAGCTGTGGCTAGGCAGCAAGGGGGAAGGTTGCTCTGTCCTGCTGGCTGCAATGTGGGCAAAGAAGTGGAAGAAACCGGCAGGAGAAAAGGAAGAGCACTCCTGATCCGTGCGTGGAAAGATGCTTCCCAAATTCAGATGGGAGAGGGAGAGGATGAGGGTCACAGCAAGCTGGGAGCGGGGCAGGAGCACATCAACACCAAGTGCCAGAGATGATGGAAAGAAAACTTTCTTAGAGATCCAGAACGGACTCAGCATGGACTTTGTTGCAACCCAGGAAGCCACTGCAAGCTGCTGGAGTGGGAGCAATGCTAGATGAAAGGATCTCCTATGTCAGGACTCGGTGGGCAGAGGGAGAGTTGTTTTCAAAGCTTTTATATTAAATCCATTTCCAGCAGCAGATATGATTTTTCTCTATTTACAGAATAATGTTATTTGCGCTGAGTTAAAACTAGGTGGGAAGCACTCTGGTATCTTTTGATGTGCTCCCTTAAAATTTTCTTGGCAGACACTGGCAAGCTCAGGGTGCCTTCATAACAACATGTCGAAATTTTATACAAATCAGTGCTGTGACTTCCTACCAGCATTTCACCCATAGCATCTAAATCATTGCCCCTAGTATGAAAAGCACTACATTATAGCAATCCTACTTTTGCTAGGTTTGCACAACTACCTTGGAAAGAAAAAAATAGATAATTGCTACAAATATACCAAAAGGCTTGGGTTTATTACTCATTTTCATTTGTTAGCCTTTCAAAACTCTAGCCATTTGTTCCGGATTATTTAGTCTGGTAATCAGTGTTCTTCCAAATGCACTTAGGGGTTTCATTTCACTAATAATGTTCAACTTGCTACGTTGCTGGTTTGCTGGAAAAGATCCTAATTATAAATTTGTCAACGTCTCAGTGTGAGGGCACAGGACCCTGGCACTGTAACAGGGATGTAAAATGGGTAACTTACACACTGATCGTGTTGGCTGCTCCATCCAAACACACATTCAGGAACACCAGTTTAGAGAATGGAAATACTCTTGGCATGTACAAAACTCTTGAAGATTGAAAGCCAGGTTAAAAAAAAAATCCAAAATAGGAAAAGCAGTGGTTTTGTCCTCTTGACACACATTACAGCCTTTAGGGCCTTTAAATTAAAATTTATCACAGCCTTGCCTGCAAGTTTTAACTTTGTATTCCAAGTGTTTGCAAAGGAAACAAGATTAGAGAAAGTGTTGTGAGGCCCAAAGGTTCTTCCTTACTTACTAGTTTGACTACTTTCCTTCCCTTTTAATTATGTGAATAGCAAAACGGCAACCATTTTAAAAGCTTATTAAAAATCGTTTTAATAGGGTTCACCTTTTTAGCAGTAGGCCAGTGTTCATCTCATGCTCAATCCATCAGCACAGCAAAGCCATTCTAATGACTTTTGCATTACTTCGTGATGTGGGAACCTCATAATTTTATACACTTTAATATAAATCCATAACTTAATTTAAAGTTATTACAATCAAAAGGCTTTCTAGAATGTGAAAGTGTTCTTATCATCCTCTCAATTGTAGCATATTAAAGAGGAATTCAGTTCAATGACATTGTTCTCATAATCCAAACAGCGACAGCCTCAGAGACCAATAGCAGAGCTTAGCAAGAATTGGATTTTTCATTAAACTTTGGTGTGTTTAAAAACTCATCAACTCTGGTACTTCCAGAAAGTGAAGAAACTTTGAGCCTTCTCTCCCCTATTGCTGTTTCTAGCAATTTCCTCAAAAAAGTCAGCATTTTAAACTCTTCAAATATAACACTTTAAAATTAGCATAATAAATATCACCTGCTAATATTTGACAGAGCTGAAAGCACCACAAAGTTTAATAAGAGAAACCTTACAAGGCTTTGGGGATTTTTGAAACAATAGCCTCTTTTCTTTGAAACAATACCCCCCTTTCAACGCTTACGCATCAATGTGACAGTCAAAAGCTTTACCACAAGGTTACAGAAGGTCATCGGTGGCAGAGGCAGGACTAATTAACTTGCTCATCTAACTTCTAGCATTGGCTCCTCTCTCCCTTTAATATAGATGGCAGTTTCTCCCAGCCCCAATCACATAATTAGTCTGTTGACTAGTGTTAAGTGCTGCAAGCTTTAAATCAAATCTTGATTTGAATTATTCATAGAGCAAAGCATATGCAGGTATCAACAGCTGTTTTCTATAGGATAGGAATCTGATTACAAAGAAGAGAGCCAGGTTGAAGCATATTCCTTGAATCTGAAAAGCCACATTATGCTGCAGTTAGATATTTGCAAAGTAAGATCTTCCCAAGGAAGACTCTAGCCCAAAACAAGCAGACAGGAACATGCTTTGCTTCCAATCTGTGATCACAAAAATAAGGATCTGCTTAGAAGACAACGCATGCAAAGGGAGCCTGCTGTAATGCAGAAATAGGAGTGCACCTCCTGCCTTTGTCTCCTTTGCTTCCTAGAAGGAAATTGTTGGGCACATGCAAAGGAAAATGTACATTTGGGGATCCCAAATTAACCAACTCTCTCTATTTTGGACCTTTCCATTGGTGTCTTGAAGAGGAAAAAAAAAAAAAAAAATTACTTCCAGGGTGATTTTTTCAAATACAAAACGCTACAAAACCACCAGCTATCACCACTACCTACAGTAGAGACTACAGTCTCTACTGCAAAAAAAGCCTGGCTTAAACAGGACTGACGGAAGACGCTGTCCCACAGAGACTTCAGGCTGGCAAAGGGCCCTGTCTGGGGTGATGCTATATACACAATCTGAAGAGAAGAATTTGTACATCTTCCCAAGAAAAATAGGATTCAAACTTCTCATTGGATCTGCTTCTGCCATGCTTGTTTTTTTTTTCCTCTTACTAGCAAAAGTCAGAGGGAATTAACACACTGTACGGGGAGGTAAGCTGGGGTTGCAGGCTCTGATACTGCAGGGAGAGTGTAGAAGACAGGAACCCTTAGGAAAAGGGCTGCAAGCTAAGTCAGCTCTGCCTCATCCGGGACACAGACCACGTCTCAAACACCACACAGGACTGGATTATCTGGGTCAGGTGTGGAGGACAAGGAAAGCCACTAGGCAGAATATAAGAAGTTTCTTTATGAACTGATTTCCAAGGCATCAGGTTCTCTTATGGCAAATACCCCAACATTACACAGCAAGGAGTATTCAAGCTGTCCAAACCGAGGTGTTTTATCCAAGCAGTGGTCCCAACAGGCTCCTCCTGTGGTCTGCAAGGATAGCTCAACCCTCCAGGTCACAATTCAGTTCACCACAGTTAAGCTTCTGCCCTGTGCCTGCCACTAAAACCATCTCCCCCTCCCTTGGGGACCACCTGAGGCTAAACTGGCTAATTAGGAGTGAGTAATTGCCAGCATAATGCTCTGATAGCTCTCTAAAAGTAGTTTCAGGTCCATTTCTGGATTTATTAAATTTGAGCAAGCAGGGAAAGAATTGGCAGATAGCAAGAATATAAAATACGAGGTGGCATTGCTTTGGAGTACAGCAGCTCAAAAGGATGGGGAACTGTACACAGACTATGACTAATATCTTCACCTCCAGCCATTCAAGATTAGGATCAACTCTCCACTCGCCAGGTATAACTAGCTCAGAAACATTTTGTGGCATTTTCTTTTTCTGGTTTGTTGTTGTTGTTTTTTTTTTTTGTTTTTTGTTTTTTTGTTTTTAAATAAAGAATACATGAGACTTCAATTCTTTTCCCCAACACCTCGACATATATTGCAAGATATCATAAAGCAGTTCTGAGTAAAATATGTGAGCAGGACAGCATGTGATATTCAATATCTCAAGTGATATTTCAGGCCCTTCAGGAAGTACCTAATGTCACCTCTGGATCCACACACATTTATCTCCTGCACACACCCTTAGGTCATTATGTGCAGCTGTGATTTCATAGCAATGAGAAAAAGACTTACTGCCTGGGAGACTACCTGGTGCCTGAAGGATCTTATTTCTGTGCAAAAATTTGGAGAGAAAGCTTCTAAAATTATGACATGATCACCTGGGACAATATCTTCCGCAGGAAGACCAGGACGGCCGGGTTCTCCCGACAAAAACTACAGTATTAGACACTGTCAAAGTTGTGCAAAGCTTCCTTGAGGAGCCAGAGGTAACAGACGCCTCCAGAGCATATCTATCCCAGAGATACCAGAGACCTTGCTCTAGTTCCACCCAGTTTGTGTGAGCACAGAGAGGTTTTTCAAGAGAATAAAGACAGATTCACACGTTTGAAAATGACAAGTCACTACTGTGTTAGTTGCAATATTAAAGGAGGGGGGGCGGTATTTGCTTCAGATTGGCAGACATTAATTAGGCTCAGGGCTGGATTAACTGGCTTCATATTACACAAGCCAAGAATAAAGGATTGCCTCATTTTAATCAAACTCTTCCTGTTCACTTTGATTAGGCCTAATCAGAAACAAGGCTGTTTACAGATAACGCCTAGTAGTCACTGGGAAAAAAAAGTTAAATAAATAAATAAACAACTTCCCAATCAGTATCACCTTACCCTGTGTTTGCATGTCTTATACCTCTACGTACAACTCCACCCCACGCACCAACGATTTCCATCCAAAACACATTCTACATACAGATTCTACATATAATTCCACAGCCACGCACATCACACATCACCAGCTCTCCCAAAGCGCACCTATGTTAAACTTCCAGCTGTCTTACTGACAGACTTTGCCTGCACAAACGTCCTCTTACCAATGGAGGAAAGCAAGCCTGGCACCGCAGGAACCAGTACTGCTGGGGATGCAGCAGCCAGGCACAGCTTCGGGGGGAGCGGAGCGTTTGCTGCAGGGTCCCAGCTGCCTGTGCCGTAGGCTGGCGACATTTCCTAAGAAACCAGGGTTTACGGGTTTCCCTTAGAACAAATAATAGGATTATAGCAAATTATGCTAGGTTGATTTTTTTTTTAATATACTAGCAAATATCTTGCCAATTTGATTGTGATACACATATGTAAACTCTTAACTTGTTAGACTGAACTTGTTTGCTAAGGAGCGAGATAGGAAGAGACGAGATTGAAAGCTCCTACCAAAAATGTAATGTAGCTCTTTTGTTAGTGAACAGATTTACCTATATAGCTCCCAAATGTTAACATGGCTGGATCCATACAAACAGAATTTTACTTTGAGAGCAAAGAATTTAGCCTTTGCTTTTGTTGGAGCTACAAAACTGAACTATGGAGACTTGCGCTCTCGCCACTGCAGTGGCACTAACTGCAGCAGTCTGTGTTGGTGGTTGACTTAACCCCAAGCAGAGAGAGAAGCAGCAATACCATACACACCACTCCTTTGGGTATGTTTAGAGGTATCTAAATGACTTTGGAACTAAGCAGGTAGGAATCAAGCTCTTTAAGCAGCTAAATTCCATTAAAAATCCCAGAATTTACATTTTTAGCCCCTTGGGAAACTCTCCCTATGTTTTTTATGCACAGCATAATGCAGATTTCTTGAATCAGGGTTAGTTTCCTGCACAGCTATACAGGTGAAAGCAGATTTTACCACCACATCTCCAAAAGTGTTGGAGTGCCTCTAAAATTTAATTTTACCCAGGGTGGTACTGAAATTTACTTGAATTTGTACACCTTTTTGAATTTTTGTAATGTACAAGCATTCTGAGAGATGCCAGTTATGATTCAAGGTGAAATTGCTCTCCCAGGTTTTCAAAATCCGAACTATTCATTATAGCTATTTAGAGCGTTTTTCTGTGCAAGTCTAATGGCATGAGCACATTATGTTGAATTACTATTATGCTGCATCAATTGAATTAACTTCTGAAGTCTGTCTACATCCCAAATTACAATCTTATTCTGCCTGAAATTCATTTAAAATCCACAGGACTTAATATTTCTTACAACGCCTGCATGCTAAAAGCTTATATTCATTGACTTTAAGGAGCTCCAATGAAAACTGGATTGTAGGCTGACAGGGGGGGGAAAAAAAAAAAAGGCAGGAAGGGCTGATTTACAGGTGCTCTATCAGTGTGAGTCTTCTTTCGGAAGTGAACAGCCATATTAAAAAAGATCAAAACAGACCTGACTAGTGAAGGAAACCAATCTTTTCTCTGGAGCACAAGGCAAAAAAAGTCCTGTCAAAAATCTATTCCAGACAGAACAACAACAGGATTGAATTTACCACGCATCCCTGGGCCGGCAGCGACAGCGTGTCGTCGGCTGGAGTGGCCTTGGCAAACAGCTATCAAAGCACTTGACATGCATCACCCTCTACTTCCTTTGGTGAAATCAGATGCTGGAGGATGACTGATGCGCTTGCTTTGAAAAGGGATAGCACCGAGTTCAATCCAGCGTCCTTGGTCAAGCGCTCCCTTTATTCATCTGCTCACATCTGAATGTGGAGAGCCATTATCGGAGACCGATAAAGGCATACAACTTCAAAACTTGATTTGTAGGAGGATGTTGGGAAATTTGTTCTGAACTGATGGCAAAACACATTACGATGTGGAGCTAAACTGGAGTTCAAACTATATGCTGTCACATACTCCGAACTTAACAAATTATGATAAACATACCTCCTTATTTTCTGATACTCTGAAATCTCTAAAAAGGAAAGAAAAAAGGTCTCTGAATCGCACATCCTATTTAATTCTTTGGTTGTAATGGAGATAAACATTTTAGCACAAAAGATCCAGTTTTTGAGGTAGGGATCTCAAGTCATACATCCAAAGAAAGAAACACCAAAATTACTGTAAAGGGGTATGCGTATTATGTAAAGTTACCACTAGCAAACTCTGCAAAACAGGGTTTCAGACCTGATCTTGAAGAAGGCACTGAGTTTGAGCAAATAAGACCAAGGGGCTGCTTACGCTCACTGTTCCTTTTGCACCCAGTAGCCTGTTGGACCAGAGCTTAAAATTAACTCATCCAGAAAATAACCCCAG
The DNA here is from genome assembly GCA_013389945.1 of Fregata magnificens. Classification (NCBI taxonomy): domain Eukaryota; kingdom Metazoa; phylum Chordata; class Aves; order Suliformes; family Fregatidae; genus Fregata; species Fregata magnificens. The sequence goes on along the minus strand of WAAD01030135.1, from coordinate 39,889 downwards.
GCTTTCACTCCTTCTAAACTACCATCTTTCTCTTCTATTGCTATTATAAGAAAAATGTCTTGCATTTGCTGTGGGCCTGGCAGAGAGTCCATGGTATTTAATCAAAGTAACATTTTGTTGGTATAGGATCAACTGCTGATGTACGCAAAGTCCTAATTTCGACTTATTTTTACCTAGTGACTGTAATCAATAAGTAAAATTAATTTTATTTACTCACTTTTTGAAGCCAACATGCCTCACACGAGAAGCAGCACCACCCAAAAAAAGATGAAATGCTTCACTGCTGAGAGCTGCTACAACTCCTCTTTGAGGGCTCCCACTTCAAAGAAGAAAAGCCAGGTGCCTTGGGCAGCCCCAGTGATGCACTGAAGGATGGGAACCTGACATGTGAAATTGCTCTCAGATGGCTAACTGCGAAGTCTTACTGTGTGCAGGCAAAGCAAGACTTTAGTGTTGCTGCTGAAAAGCACTTATTTTTGTTCTTAATTTTTTTAAACGGTTACTAGAGGTTATGAAAGGCACTTGGTACAGACTAACTATACCTAATCTAGAAAATGATCTATGACATGGATTTAATATAATTGATATTCACAATATGGCCCAACCACACACGCTCTTCTCTTGTCTTTGTGGATGCAACTATGCTCTTTCCTCCTGTGCTCCCATTACGTCCCTATTCCTCTAGTGGGAAATTAAAACCATCACTCCAAGATGCTGCATTCTGTAGGCTATGGGTACGAAACAATCTTCTCCAGGATTATCAGACACTGGCATTTGCATCGGTCTGCTTTTGCACTAGCAGTCATATCTGGTGCGCATTCATGTCTGTAACAAAAGAAAAAGCTTCCTCTTACCTTTCAATGATTATCAAATGTATTCTGAATGCTTTCTGAAGTCCTTCTCGTTGAGATGCTTCTCAGAACAGTATTTACAACCACACTGTCAGAGGCAAACATTCAATCTGCAAGAGCTAGGCTGGTGAGCAGGTGGCTTTAAAGCGTAAAAAGCTTTGCTGTTAGGGATGTTGTGGTAAGCTGATACTGGAGTCTAATAATTTCCTTTTAATAATCACTTTGAACTGACACATAATCAGTAGCTTTGAAAGGTCTTTGTGACTGGCGTCAGAGTCAGGAAATATCAAACAGAAATGGTAACTCTGACCCCACTTGACAGGTTTTTTTTGCAATAGAAACATCAATTCACCTGTAACTAGCATGAGGCAGGTTGTCTCAGTTAAACAGATTAAGGGATGGGGCTGTGAAACAAAGGCCAGTGGGACATACTCATGAAGTTCATACTGAATATTCAGATGATGAATCACCTAAAATCATTAAAATGTTTCTGCCCTCATGAAGGAAAGCCTCAAGACAGACTCAAACATTCTGTTTGCCCAAATTTGTCTACAAATATTTCGAGATTTTTTTTTTTTCCTCAGATGTTTCTTTTGCTGGTTGTCACCAAGGTGTTAATTCTGAAACTAATAATACATTTAAAGAACAAGAATGAATTTGAGCTCAAGGAAAGGCGCTATTCCCATTATTTCATGTTTTCCTTAAGAACCAGATTCCTGGAGCCATGCAAAACCAGCAGAATCTCACTTTTAAAGGGGAAGTCAGAGTGGCTAGCTTTAGAGTCCTATACAAAAAAAAACCCTAGAAATTATCACCTTCAAAGGAACTCAAGCAAGAACACCAACTAAAAACAACACAAAGCATGTGGCTTCTGAGTTAAAGAATCTTATTTTGGAAGCTTGAGTTTGACTGTAGGTAACAGCAATGTTTCAGTCAGTTCAGTGTCTATGATGCTTTCCCCAGCCAGTTCTACAGATTCGAGAGCAAAATTGAATTACGCAGTTCATACAAGATTTATTTCTGCCTCTTGCATTAACACCTATCATTGAAAACCTCATCAGATGACACCAGGAAGTGAGGAGGTTAAGGCCAATTGTATTATTAATTTTAAATAAATTGAGCGTGTCTATCTTTTAAAGAGGTTCAAAGTACCAAGAAAACAGAAGAGCAGAGACAATGCCAGGAAGATGTATGTGTTCCTACAAATCGTGAAGTAGGCTCGCTTTACCATACTGTTACAGGTTGACTTTCTTTCATTCCCTGAGCTCTGTAAGTGGCAGCAAAAGGAAACACACGGCTCCTACCGACTGTTAAGCTGTCTGTCGGTGCATCCTTCATCAGAGATTTTGCTTGTTCCCCTTTGCTGTCCACAAACAAACCTGAGGAAATGCAGCAGTGGGAATAGGGAACGGGAAACAGGGAACAGAGACAAGGAGACAGACTGAGTCTTGGGGGAGCTTTTGTTTTCCTTTCAGCAACAACCTGTTGGGATTTTGTCAGCGTAACGATTGTTTTTTCCTAAGCACATTGGTGACAGTAAGAGCAGAAAAGAAAGCCTAGTGGGTCCGTGACTGCAAGGCTTCTGACCAAGGAGTCAAGAAACATGACTCAATCTGCTATGTCAGCTTACACAGTTACTCCTGCCCAGTTTTTCTGGCTGCACAATGGGAAAATGAGGCTAATAATAATCTTCATTACTACAACAAAGCATGAGTCTAAGAGAAGAAGAAAAATAATCAGGGGAATGATATGATACAGAAATGCAGTATCCAAAGATGACGGGATTTCAGGAAAACTTCTTTTTACTGTCATCCACAGATCTAGCAACTCACCAAGGAATAAAAGATATTTTGCAGCTAAAATGCAAATAGATACACTCACTGAATCATGTATCTCTTGTGACATGTGTTCCCTTTACAAAGTTTTTGCTTAAAACATAAAAAAGGAATATACATCATCTGATTTCATTTTAAAAAAATGATCCTATACTCTTATCTACTGATTTCTAATTGCATGAAAGGATAGATACACACTAACTTCTATTCATTAACTTTAATCAAAAGAATTCTTGGCTGTTTCATTTAAGGCGGATTTAATCAAGCAAGGTTGGCTCTGAAGTGAAATTACAGTCTTTAGACTGCGGAACAATTAATTTAGAGTTTTGCCCTGCAACAGGTCCCTGATGAAATACTAAATTAATAGATTGCAGTAGGGCATTTTGGATAGGTAAGTTTAAATACAATTTAGGTGTTTTCTCTTAAGATGTATAGGCAAAACCTTTGTGCAAACTTGCGCGTTATTCTTCCAAACCTCTATGGAAATGTAAGACATTGCTCAAAAGACTTTATATTATACCAACGAACACCAAAGCAGAAGTATTTTTCTGCCATGCTAGACATCAAAGACTCCTCCTCAGGTTCATCTCACACAAAAATAGTACACAATGTGCTTTCCTGCCAACAAGGTATTGTGAAGCTTTTGGTTATTAAGCATTTGTACCAGCTAGGATAAATAAAAGAACTTAATGTTTTACATAAACTTTGCATTTACTGTGATTTTAAATCACAATCCTCATCGTTTGGGCCTCTCTGGAGTCTTTTACCCCAAGTAATTTAATCTCCATTATGATGAAATATGCCCACTTCTAATCTCAAGATGAAATAAGGTAACTCTACATGACAATCTTAAAGCAAACCCTGCAGCCAGCCACCCTGATTCTAGCTGCCTTGAAAGGTACCATAAACCCCCCTGCTGTCCTCGGCACTTCCGCTGTGGCAAGAATCCAAGAGATGATGCGCAGTAAAAACCAAACTCTTCCTAAGCTGTCCTGCAAAGGAGGTTTTGGACAACTCTTTTTATAATTAGGTGCAAGGAAAGTTTCCCTGACTAAAGCCAAAGTGAGTCAAATAAAATAACAGTTTAGTTATCTGCACCAGAACTGGCTCTCTGATTGTTGTACACTTAGTTAATTGGAAGAGTGGTTTTGCTCCTACAATAACTCCCAGGCTATCCGCTTCATTTTCCCAGATGTTTTGGATTTGTGCTGAGAACGGTGTTGATAATACAGGGATGGTTTTGTTATTGCTGAGCAGTGCTTGCACAGAGTCAAGGCCTTTTCTGCTTCTCACCCACCAGCGAGGAGGCTGGGGGTGCACAAGAAGCTGGGAGGGGACACAGCCGGGACAGCTGGCCCTAACTGACCAAAGGGATATTCCACACCGTATGGCATCCTGCTCAGCATATAAAGCTGGGGAGGAAGGGGGAGACGTTTGGAGTGATAAGAGGGGACGTTCAGAGTGATGGCGTTTGTCTTCCCAAGTAACCGTTACACACGATGGAACCCTGCTTTCCTGGAGATGGCTGCACACCTGCCTGCCAACGGGAAGTAGCGAATGAATTCCTTGTTTTGCTTTGCTTGTGCGCGTGGCTTTTGCTTTACCTATTAAACTGTCTTTATCTCAACCCACGACTTTTCTCACTTTTACTCTTCTGATTCTCTCCCCCAACCCACTAGGGGGGAGTGAGCGAGCTAGCTGTATGGGGCTTGGTTGCCAGCTGGGGTTAAACCATGACACAGCTCTACTAGTGATCTTACAATACAGAATATTTGTTCAGAACACTTCTCAGACTGATATTTGTTAGGCTGTCATCTATCTTTAGTCAAAGTCAGCTCAAACATTAGATAAGAATATACATTTTTGTTGGCCTGGAAGTTGTGCTTTGCTTTTTCTAAAAATGCTGTGTTAGCTCATTAGCTCTTGAGTAACGATGTGGAACAATCAAACAAGCTTTTATACCATACTACAGCTGTAACAACACATCACCTGCGAGGCTTGAAAGAGATGGCAAAGGGGTTTCAGCAAATCAAGGTACAGGATCAGGTATGAAAGCCAACTGAATACAAGCCATGTTTCTGCTTGTTATCAAGGTCTAATGCTGTCACCTTTTGCCTGATCGAATTTCCAAGTGAGAAACACACTATGGTCAAAAGGCCAAGAAACCATGTCCCTTACAGAGACAATCCATCCCTTTACTACTTTCCGGTTAGCCCACTGAAGTGTGCTCAAGGTTCATACCAGATTGAAAGCCACGAGGCAGTAACAGCCAGTATTTTAAATAGAAGTGGTGTCTGTGCCATCTTCCACCATCACACTTTCTCTGCCTGCCAAATATCTTCCAAGTATAACTCAAGATGTGGTTTGAGCCTTCAAAGCGTTATGTGACTTTGGAAACCATCACTACTTAGGTGGTTTCTCCAACTCTTCACCAAGGAGGCTGCAGCTATGTTAGCTGAAACTCTCCAGCTGTTGGTAAACCCAGAGCAAACCGCTGCAAAATATATAGTGAAAATACCATGATTAGAGATCCACACATAACAGGGGTTTGACCAGCTTGTTGCATCAAATTCCTCATGGCAAGGATGGTAACATTTGCTTGGCTCCTTGTCCTCTTTATCTAACTTTCCCTTAGCCACAGGGGATCTTCAGTTTCTCCAACACTGAGCGATTTGTCAGGATTATTGAGTGGCATGACCAAGTGTACTATCTGGCATATGGTGAAACATATTCATGTGAACAGTGGTCATGTATTATTATTAGGTTTGCAAAATATATAGGTAATAAGTTTTAATGACTTAATTTAGTTAAAATAGATATAATTTAATTTTAAGCTAAAAACTGGCTATATAGAGAGCTGTAAGTACTATATGACCATGATCACACAGCAGTTTTAACATTTAGAAACACTACAATAAAATTTGTTACTAAATCCATGAAAGGTCAGAAAGATTAAGGGATTAAATTTCTTACTGGTACAAAAATATGCAAATTGAGTACTAGACTGCAATGTGGCCATGCCTTTATGCCCTTGATAGAGGACATGAAACAAAAAACAGATTACATTTTGTGCTACATGTAAGACAGCATCACATCAAAAGTCAGTGTTTTGTTTGTAGCTCAAAGAAAAGGTGAAGTACGTAGAAAAAAATCAAACCATGCAAGAAAACATTCCAGTTGGAAGCAATCTACTTTTATATTAATTTCTCTAAAGCCCTACTTAATGCTACTTTAGCTCTACAAAGAATATAATTCTTAATGACTTGCATGATCAGGTAATCCCCATGTGGCTACAACATAGTTGCGGGGTGTATGGTTTAGCCTTTGTTCATGCCTCTTCTTTCCCAAAATCCCACCTCCTGCCCCTGGGCTGCAATAACACATGCATTAACATAGAAATATGAAGACCTAATGTGTGATAGGAGTCAAAATTATGCCAACCACCCGGCACTGCAGAAAAAGCAGAAACACCCAAACCCTCAAACTCAGTAACCTTGTCCACAATAAAATTAGTTTTTAAAACTAACTGAAAAAAAAAAACCAACCCAAAAACATTCAGAAAGCTGGGTTACAAAATAAAGCTTGAAGATGCCTAAATATTGCTTTCCTTCTGTCATGAGGTATTTGGATATAGTAACTATGATAAAATAGTAAATCTTCAGCTAACAAATTGCATTTGAAGTAGCAATTTTTTTTTTAATCTTGTCTTGCACAGAGACCATCTGTCTACAGCGAACACTTACCTCACCCACAACCTTTCCCCCTTAAATAAATGTACCTCCTATGAATATCTCTAAAGAGATGCTTTTTCTCCTAGACTAGGATTAATTTTTTTTAAGGCATGTTTCATTACTTTGCAATCTACTGCTGCCATCTCCTGTGTTAAATGAGGCAGCAAGTAACTTCATACTTACAAGCAGGCTATTTAACTTTGACCATATGGGAATGGTTTCTGTTGGTCAAGCAGAGAGTACTCCACCTAAATACACCGCAGAAGCCTGTTAAAAAGTTGGCATTACCTCTAAGTGACTCCGTCGTTCTGCAATCACTCGTTCATCCTTGTTTCCAAAGAGCTTCTTTGGAGGGAACTCTAAAGTGGCAAGCTGGAAGACATTAAAGGATGAGTCGGCATCAGAAGTGACAAGCTCAAATGAGAAAATTCTCTTTAAACTACGAAGCAACTGGGAAGAAGAAAATGTCAAATATTCATGAGCTACACTATATGCTATTAGCAAATATCACATTACACATTTCTACTGACGTTACTACGATCTGGTCTGTAGTACTGCTAAGATAAAAACACATTTTGTCACAAATGAGTGACAGAAAGCAAGTTTAGGAATTCGACTGCCACCATTTGCCCACATAAAGATTACAAAGTTGCAAACCGAATCTGATGTGATAGCACCAACTAAGACGTAAGAAAGATCTCTTAAGGAATTCTGTGTACCTTAAAAGATTGCATTCAGCCTCTTAAAAACTGTTGTCTCCAACCATACTGTGGTGTAATTTGCTTGTCTTTTCTTATGTTGTATTGTAAACATAAGATCATCGAATCTAAGAACTATCACTGAAGTTACGCTGTGGAAAATGGCATTGCTGGACTCCAGCTGACACCTGAGCCGGACCTGAGGGACCCTTCGTTGTGCCTTGAACTACAACTTCTTCCTTCACAGTGGGGACAGGCGAAGAGCATACACCTACGCCGTGATGGCAGCTAAGATGATGGGGAGTGGGATTTCGTGAGCTGTAACTCAACTGTAGCTCAATCACATTCAAATGTGTGTCCATGCTGGAAGCTGATATATTTAACTTCTGAAAAGAATCCACATGGGCAGGCAAAATCCCATTTATCACACTGAAAATGAAAACAAGGCAGCAGCACAACTCCTAAAAACAACTCTTCAGATCTGTCCTTTTAGGAGTTCTTCCGCAGAGGTGTTCAAAGCTGTCTCTCATTTCTTTTTCATCCTGTAGGAACTGTGGGCAAGCTACACTGGTAAGGGAGAGAGCAAGGGAACTGTCTTCCTTTCTTGTACACCAACAAATAAAATGCTTGAACAAATTCCAGCCAGCTATATCTGGAAAACACACAAAAGACTCAAGAGTTGGTAACAAGTACCAATGGACTTGGTCTGCTAAGCCACTGCTGCTGGGAACGATGCACGAGAAAGCAAGCCCTCTCCACACAGTTTGTGTTTGCACTTGAAGGCACATCAAAACCAATTTCTTCCTAGCTGTCACTGTATGAGACAGAAATACGCAACCTCCCATTGGCATTGTTGGAGTTGTTTTGCAGGAGAAAGCCCTGCATAAAAATGCCTCTTGCATGAATCCCCCTGGCTATTTGACGATATTGAACTAATAAACAAGTTGCATCATTTTCTAGTATATCAGCACATACAGGACTGTAGAGAATTTATGGCTGGTTACGAACAGCACCAATATACTGAATTAAATTAGGAGCTTCATTATTAACTTTGAATGTAAGCATCTTTAAAATACAGAGGAATTCTGCAATAGAAATAATTTACTCTCATTCTCTGGTTCAACTCCAATGTGGATAACTTTAAAGCAATGCCTAGACATGTTCAAGTGAACGATATAAAGTGATGTGGGGCACTGGAGGAAACGGAAGAGATGTCTGCTCTGCATCAGTCTTGCCAGCACGCTTCAATTATATTCCTCAAATTTCTCCAACCATATTCTTCTCGGTGTGCCTGCTTCTTCATGTTGGCATGACAAGCGGTACACAACCAAACAGTACCCTATAATTACATCCTGGGGACTTATTTTCACTGCATTACTCACTCCTTAACCTATACAGGATTATAAGTGCTAACATTTTCAAGGACTTCAAAATCCCACCCCTGCAGAAATTATATTTTATTAAATAGTACTGCATCATGTCACTGCCAGAAACAAGCAAGGTAAAACAACTACCACCACAATCCCCTCTCGGCCCTAGGGAGATTGTTTTTGTATTTATTTGCTAATAAATAATTTCATTACAGAATTTTAAAATAGTGGCTGTTAAAAACCAGTTTGTACAAATATAAAAAACTTACTGCTACAACGTCCTCAGACATACTCTGTAGACTCAAAGCAAGCTAAATTACAGCTAAAATCAGGAATGATTTCTTTATCTAAATTAAGTTTGATTCTAACAGGCATTTGGGGACTGATTCTACAAAACTTTGCGATAGGCAAGTTGTTTTCCTAATCTGTTAGCTTTCTGGATACGTCTTAGAAGAAAAACAGTTGCATTTTCTAAAGTCAGTAAGTTTTGCTAAACTCATTCAAACCAAAGTAGCTGCTCACATAGTCTTAACATTTCTTAACTCCCAAATCACTACGATGCACAATCTTTGAAACCAAGCCAATGAAAGTCCATTATTACAGTCATGAATTTAATACGCAAGAGAAAGGCCTCAGCCACTAAACTTGGCTCTGAAATGTTCAAAGTCACAACATGTACCTAAATGGAAATCATAATTTCATTGCTGGTCACGACCTGGATCTGAATACTTTGGACTTAGAGAACTATACATAAGAAAAACCTCCATCCAGATCAGAATGCCAACGTGTCGAACTATACTTGGCACACATATATATGTTATTTATGTTTGTAATACACATATGCATGTACAGAATATGCCTATACGCACATATACGTAACCTGGAAGGATCTTGCATCCTGCAGAGGGTACGTTACAAAGGACTGATCATCTACCGCAGTCACCATCTCTACGGGGCTGGATGCAGAAGGCGCTCAACCTCGGGCCAGCTGGAACATTTCTGTGTCCCACTCTTTCCCAAGGGTCCTCTGGCTCCTCTTTTAGCCAAATGATTGGCAGATGCCCATCTCTCAAATGAAAAACGGAGACCATTTCTGTCACACAACAGATGACCACCCAGCTGTATGACAGAAAAACCTCCAGCCATAGATTTCATCATCACTTCAGCAGCTCTTTGAAATCCTGAATTATTCCAATGCGTTCTACTCTACTACATGCCAAGAGTCCAATCCCCACCAAAATGAAAGAAGAGACATTCAAAACTCTCCAGGCTTGAGTTTCAGGCTGTCCAAACACTTAATGCAGACACGACAGCACCAGTTTCCACCCAGTTCGCCGCTTGAAAATTATCTTTGCAACATGAGAACTAGAACCATTCACGCGGCAGTGTGAATTATGCAGTCCTCTATCTGACTGTGTAATTTCACTGTAATAGGAAGCTTGTCCATTGTAGTGTATTTATATAAAAATACAATATATTTACTGGTAGTAATAATAATAAATAATAATAAAGGTAGCGTGCTTATATATACACCATTGATCTCCGTCACTCTGACTTACAAAGTTACTCCTTTAGCATGCGGGAAAAAAATACGTTGGTGCGAGAGGTCCACAAACACGCATAGTGATGATAAAATGTTCTCATCTCGTCATAATTTTAGTTTATAAAAAAGGAAAAGCAAAAAACCCCAGCAATACAAATATACTGAAGTAATGATAAATGTTAAGATAATTGTCTATAAAGATCCTCTGTCCTGATGTATCATTTGACATACAGACCCTGAATGTAATTGTGTGTGATTCAGCAATGCAACAATTCAAGAGAATTTTGAGGTTTATTTAAAATATCTTACTCATTTAAGTCAAACTGCAGTAGCAAATATTTCAATAAATACAAATTTTGTTATTAGTAGTGCTACAACGCCTTTAAGAAGCTGCACAGTAACTTCAGATGACATTAGCACTGCTACAGGTTAATGCACACAGCACAGTACGTGACTGAACTGCATTTGCTCTGTCACTTCAATATGTAAGAGATCTGCAGGTGTAGATTTTGCATTGAGATGTTTGCCTTGGCTCAAACACTGTGAGAGAATTTCACGCTATCCAGATTCAGGAGTATAAATTATTCTTTTAGAACTAAATGACCGTGTACCCTCTGGCTCAAATTAATTCTTCAGGGGTCACACCTTGACTACGAGATGAACGTTTCGTGGCAATACAAGGCGTAGCAGTGGGACTCCACAGGTAGCAAGGTAAATTATTCTACTTTCCTAAAATTTCCGAAGCGTGCCCCTCCTCTCCCTGTCCCCCTTGCTGCAGTGGCCGTGAAAGCGTTTGGCAGTCAGTCTTTCTCTGCAGGGATGTTTTGTCGGTTTTTAGGGCTGCTGATGAGGTGATGTTTTCTGTCAGGGGAAATTAAGAGGCATATTCCCCAGCCTGACAGGAAGAGCGAGCTCGAACGATTTCCTGAGAAGCTTCTGCATGTAGCGTGCAAGATATCTGATTTTTATTTTGGCTGCAGAAGCATTTCCCTACTATACATAATTATAGCATTACTGCAATACAAATTCCCTTATATACATACAAATGTGTACATGCATGCATAGGCATACCATGGGCAAGGCTAGGACTACTCTTAGACCCAAAATGCAAAGCCAGATGATATTTTAAAATAGTAGAGAGACACCTCAAGACTGCATATCAGCACTCCTAATGTCTTTTAAACATTAAACTTTTTACAGTTAATGATGTTTATCCTATCTGGCAATCGTTGCTAGGCAGCAGCAGTCTTAGGGAGAGGCAAACAGTTATTTGCAATTTACTCCCTAATTTCGTTATAATAAATAAAGGCTGTGTTTTATTTCTGGGTCTTGTATTACTTGGGGGCATGTTATTCATCTGTGTCTCAGCAACCTGATCTGTAAGAAACGATACCTACCATGGTACAGTATTTGTGAGATTAGTATGATCAAGTTTAGACAGTACTAGGTCCAGTCCTCAAGGGGAAGGTGCTTCATACCTAGCAAGTATTATTCTAGTAAATTTTAAACAGCTTAATAGATTCCCATACTTCTCTCGCATTTCAGCCAGGAGACTGGTTTTAACAAGGTTATCGGCAGGCGTTTAATGCTGGTAAGAGCAGATGGCAGAACAGTAAGCGACCCTTTTTTTAGTCCCCTATTTTATCTTATATACAACTCTTTGACCTCAAGATTCACCTACTTCTGGAAACAGCGCACACCTAACAACATCTATATGGAAGCATACTCTTTTAAAGTGAAACCATACATCTTCATAGCCTTCAACTGCCGAGCCCCAGGAAGAGATGCAACTTTGGATACTGGCCTTTTGGAAGCCAAGAGAGTGTAAATGAAGGCTCCAATACCACGAAAGGCTCTGCCTGCGACCAGGTGCACTCTCACTTCAGGACCTTTAGAAAACAAAGCCATCAGCATTTGAAGGGTGTCCTTTAATTTCTATTACACTCAGTTCGAGACTTTTCAGTGACATTAATTGAAGTCTGCTAGGGACTTGCTGGATTTAATTCAGTTCAGGGGCTTTATGGTACAGTGGAACATAACATGTTAATAAAGAGTCTTACACAGTACTTTGCAGATGATATTTCAATATCTAGTGGACCAAAGTAAAATACCACATAATACAGTCATGTAGGCTTGTCACTTCTGAAGCGTGAAATTGTTCGAAGTGTTATGCTCCCTAAACATTAAAAAAAGTGCCATTTTCCAACATCAAGCAAAAATCTATGGGATTGAAACATCTCATTTCTAGTGGGTAAAATCTATGTTTTAGTGCCTACAATATGGTAAGAGATTTTTTTTTTTTTAAGAAGGAAAACAGGGCAGACATTGATGGAGGCCGAGTCATCTTTAATCTTTCATCCCAAATTCCCTTTGTACTTCAATGTTTTGATATATTTAAATGGGGGGGAAAGGGGGAAAAAAAGAAAATTAAGGAAAATGCTAACCATTTAATTTAAAAGTCAGTCGTCTTTAACTCTCATGTTACTTTTACAACTCTGAATTTTCTCATTTTTCAAAGGCCATGTCTGACTTTTGATCCTTTGTACCAGAAATCTCTGTCACAGATGAGAAAAATCAAAGAGAAGAACGTGGCAGCCAACGTGGCTGCACCTGACTTGATTTTGCAGTGAGTAATGAAAGAAAAAACTGTCCTACTTTTAGTTTTTGAAGTTTAAACAAAGTACTGAAGCCTAAACTTCTCAAGATGTACTAAGACTCCCAGACTCTAAAGAAATTGGACAAAAGCTGTATTCTTAACTAGGAACTTGTACTAAATATTTAGGGATTTGACAACAAGGTAAAAAAAAAAAAGCTTAACTTCTGCATTTTTACTAGTATTTTGTCTGAAATAAACCACCTATTCTACACAATTTCATAAGAGAGTCTTAGGCAAAGGGAAAAAGTTAATACTTAATGAACAGATTAAAGGCCACTTTATAATTTCTGAAAAAAAGACCCCACAAATAGAGATCAAAGATAAATCATTTGAACATATACTATCCACTAAACAAGAAACCAATAAAATAAACTTAAAAACCACCTAAATCACATTTTCAGGTGATATAGCTTGAACTGTTTAAAGGTCAAATAATGTTTTCCCAAATATGCGTGAATAAAACTCTAAAGTTATTGTCCTTTAAGAAAATAACATAGTCCTCCATCACGTAAACCCTACAGTGCTTCCCTGATACATATGCTATAGGTAAGTGATGCCCTCAGAAGACAGGAAGATTAAAGACAAAATTTTCCATTATCAACTAATCGAGGAGAGGGAATATCCAGGGGATTATTTTCTGGATATTCAGTTTGTCACCTACTTTTCCATTTCTAATATTCTCTCTTTACTTCTTTTTTCCACCTCTTCCAACATGTTCTCCCCCACTTTCCAGCCTCCCAGCTTGTCTCTATTTTATTGCTATGCTTCCCGTCCCCCCATCACCTACCTAATTCTTCTTCTTACTCCACTGCCCATTTGCGATATCAAATTTCCTGTTCCCACACCATCCTCCTACTATGTGCCAAAAGGGGAGAGGGATTTGATATTCTCAGAGGCAGGATATCTGAGCAACTAAGGATCAGCCAAAGCTCTGAGGTGGACCCATGTCAACCTTCTAATGTAGTGAACTCCTTGGAGAAGACAGAACAGCTTTTGAACAGCAACATACAAGGATAATTAACCTCTTAAACCAAAGAAAACTCAAGCAACCAGGAAACAGAACTGGAAAAAGGCTGTACGCAACCTTCCTCCTTACGCACAGGGTCCCTGCAGAGGAGTCCCTGCAGAAAGTCCCTAATACCAGCCTAACACAGTCTGGTACTTCACCGGCTTTGAGGGAAGTGGACTCTGCTCCAGCCCCTCTGCTCCCCAGGTCTTTGCAGCGCTTCTGAGACCCGAGGAGATGCTCTAGGCTCATCCCTGCTGTCTCTCAGCTCCTCCGTCAGAGCTGCAGGCTTCCAGCTTTCTGCTGTTGTCTCTCCTTGCTGCTACAGGCTGCGGTGCCTGGACCTCACTCAAACATGCACAAAGGAACGACCATCTCCCTCCTTCCTTGAGGGAGTCTACTTTGAAAAATCCTAAATAAATCGGTCAGCAAATATCTCCCTTCTGGCAAATACAAGAGAGACCATATTGCAAAGTGATGTACTGGAGTTTTGTTTTTGGGTTTTGGGGTTTGTTTGTTTGGGGGGGGGGGGGGGGGGTTGGGTTTTTTTGGTTTTTTTCCTGCTATCTCCTGAAAACAATTTATGCCACAACTTGGTTTCCCGTCCCTTTACAGCACAGCCTTTTCTCACAGAGGAAGCTGTTCTGCCCCATGTACATGAGAATACTCTTTTCTTCCTGCCCTCCATCCTATTTGCTCTGTGCCAAAGGTATACCTGCCCACAGAACTGGTTTAACCTTTGCATTTCCGGCTGGCAGGAGCAACTCCTGGTTTGCACGTTGCTTTTTGCCTGGCCCCTAGTGCAGGCAGCCCAGTGAGCCCGGTCTTCTTTATGCCCTCCAGAACACATCCCATTGAGGCCAGAGTATATTGGAGACCCTGCCACGGTTAACCTGCTGGGTAAACAATTCTGCAGCTTCCCCACTGCACTCAGACTGGCTACAATTCCTTGCCTTTTTCCTACTTGTCTCTCCGGAGCATCACCCATATATAAATAGGTACCTCCTTGACATCATTCCCCTGCAATACTGGCACTAAGACATGCCAAGAAGCACAAGCACTTACGTCTCCTCCCATAAATATACGCAGTTCTGCAGCGAGTACCCTCAAAGTCTGGATGCTGTGACTAACTCCCACAGATCATCATCTCTGGATTCACCAATACACGAGCATCTTCTCAGGATGCACAAGTTCTCCCAGCTCAGCTGTCTCTAATTCTGGGTAACTCTCTTTGAACTTTTCAGATCTTCCTGGAATGCCTGCCAGTTACCTTCCTCAGACAGGCATAACTGTTTCTCCAAAGAACACTTCAACTTCATCTGTCACTGAAGAGGGATCAGAACATAAAAAACAAATTCACCTCCTGTGAACCTCCCTGAAACCTCCCTCTGACAATGCAAAATCACCAAGTACGATTGGACACCAAAGATTTCTCTTTTGCATTTCACTAACTGTGCCTCGCTGTCTTTGAATCATGCCCACCTGCCTATCAAACAATCATCTGTAATTATCAAAAAGGTTTGAGTGTTCTCATATCCAAATTTCTCCTTTAAACAAGCAGGCTGACCTAGACTCAATATGCATTTTTGGAGCTATGGCGAGATGTGGAGACCACTGTTTATCACATTATTTTAATTCCATTTAGCCTGCCTCCTGCTATTAAGAAAAATCAAGTTAAGTGCAGCCAAAGAAGTTACCTCGCATTACAGGGCTGTTTTTCTTTTCCTTAAAGCAATTCCTAGACTAGTCAGAATAATAACATACTGAAATAGAGCCATAAACGATGGTCAATATAATAATTGACAAATTACTTCATTGTTTTGTTCATTACAAGCAGTATGATAGCGTTTAAATACAGAGTAACTACAAAAATGAGCGATAGGATGTATCAAAGTTCATGCAAACCTTTTGCAGTTCTATAAAATTATGCAGCTTTGGGATTTTAATCTCTCTTATGAAAAGCAGAAACTAATATAGCCAGGGCATCTTTCTAAATATAAACCACTACCTGCATAGCTCAGGATTATCAACCAAGGAAAGAGGGACAGAAATTGGCCCAAATGGCAAAGAAAATATATTAAGTTCTCTATGCAGGCTGTAGAAAGGCAGAATAAGATGGTGCAGAAACAGCATACACCAACCCAAAAGATATAATTCTGTCACATGTAAACCAGTTAAAAACAAATAAAAAAATAATTCAATCTGATTTGTAGATGTATTTGGAAAATAAGCATGAAAAAATTGTAACATACCATATCCTCACAACCTTGATTTTGCTCCCTTGTTCATCTATCCCTTGCCCCAAGACAGAAGTCTCTGGGAGAAAAATACCAGTACCGCATGGCAGACCACGGTCTAAGACAAGGGTATGTGCTGACCTAGAGAGTATATGGACAAGTTTAACACACACTCTCTATGCTTTGAGCTCATGATTTTGCAAACTAAACATTAGGTTTTTCCATGTAGTCTCAGGTCATGGTGCTTGGTTATTCCTTTAAAGAAATGGCAACAACTGCTGGGTTTGCAAGGTCATGCCTTCAAAGCTCACCACATTAATCAATCTTCATCAATGCATGGCTCAAACCCCACTTCCCAGATAGAAGGTAAAAAAGGAATATTCTGGTGCTCTCTGTGGGGTTTATTTGCCTTTCAAAAATTATTTGGGATTTGATTCATTATCTTCCCACTGGGATTTCTAGCAAGGTTAAGGAAGTGTCCCTGCAACAGCACAAGGTGGGCCATGCAGCAGACACCATTTTCAATGTGGCTGCATACAGCCTTGCCCCGCTCCGCACCACATTCCTGCCAATGCCACGTTGGCTACCAGGCCACTTCGACGGCACGCGGAGAAGTCACAATAGCATTTGACTTAAGCAACAGAAATAGGTTCAGAGAGGAGAATTCACCATAGCAGTTTTAACAGCTCTTCCCAAAAAGATTTGCTTGTTGCCTATGAGCTCATATCAGTGACATCTGGCAGCATTTATGAAACATCCCCATCTCATGGGGCCAACTGATGCCATAAATTTCAGTCACCCTTGCCTTTGAGAAATGCTAATAATGAAAACTCAAAGAGCAGCAATAATTTCTACTGCTGACTAGATGGATGCCTTTCTGACTACTCAAAATTAATGGCAGATCTCAGGGTCTTAAAGAACAGCTGTCACAGAGAAATGCACCTGCAAACAAATATGCAGTATGCCTCTAGTTTGATTTGTTATAAAGGGGCAACTCTCACAACAAACAGGACTGATTACAAGGAGAAGTTAGCTAGTCTTCTGCATCGTTTAAAATGATAAAACCAGGGAAAATGCAGCGCAAGTACGCAAATGGGAAGCTTAAAAGGAACTACTTAGGCCCCCCTCCAACACTAAGAATGATCTGATAGTCACATAGGTTATACCTGAATTTTCACTTACGTCTAGTCTTACAGACATTATAGAACTAGCTGCGTTATGACAGGATTAAAAACTAGCTGTAAGCCTCATACAAATTTGCGATGTTCCTCCCACTATCACTGTTGTCACTAGGTAAAGCTTAAAATGACAAATAACTAATTAAATGTAATAAACTGAAAAGATATGTTTTCAGGAGCTTGCTTGGCAAAGGATTTTGAATCTGCAGGACAGAAAAAGCAACCATGGGGACCAGAAAGATCACTGTTACTATCAGTTTCACGAGCAATACCCTATTTAGAACTGCTCTTGAGATCCTAGAGTCATGGTGGTGGGTAAGAACAGATATTTGTTTCCAAGTATAATAAAAATTCTTGATCAAGCACTTGTAGAGAAATGCTTAGAAAGCAAGACCCATGTATATAGCACATATACACGGAAAACTCAGACACACTCGATTAAAATGCCACGGTATTGAAGTCAACATCATTATTCAGGGCAGGGGAGAAAATAGGGATGTGTTTAACTATCACAAGTATTCGGGTTTGGATTACATGACAGTAATTTCACAACTACTGTCTGTCAGATGCTTTCTAGAAGGCTATAATATTTCTGTCCCAAACAAGCACTACACCACTCAGTCTGTGTACGAGTGATGCTGCTCCACCTACACAAGTTTTAGTAACCCAGGAAAGCAGGGGAAGGCTAAAAGACCACATCAAATTTATTTTTTTTTTTTTTAACAGCATCCTTACAATGAGTTATAGCACAAAAGAGCCTTCCGGTACGATCAGAATGGGAATTATGCTACTCTATATGTGTAAATAAAACCCTGCAATACAGCAGTTTGCAATTTCTTTAACAATACTGGTACTATTCAAAAATTGAGCTGAACTTAAAAGTAAAGGTATTCTTATTTATTCCCCGATTTTAAAATAAAATTGGAGTTAGAATTGAGTTTACAGTGAGTAATTTAAGGATTTAAAATACTGTTGAAGTATTGCTGTAATTTTTTCCAAAAAAAGACATCACAAGACTAGGACATGCAGTGTTCAGATGCAGTCTGAAAGAAATTCAAAGTATTTCATAGAACATACAGAGCGTACACTCTAACAGCCTCAGAGTGCCCTCATTGCCAACAGCATGGCACAACACAAATCATTAAAGTATCATTAATACCCAGTAGTAGCTAGAACTAAGTCTGGTAGAAAATAATAGATTCAATACAGAAGCAACTGGCCAAACAGAACTTTAGCTTCGATTCTTTTTATCATTCACAGCATCATAACCATTTATAGATAACCATGAATTAATTGAATGTTTTAACACTGGCTCCTGAAGTTTGGCACCCATGAAAAGCGTGCTTTTTCATCTCACTCACACTCTCATCACCAACATCCCCATAATGAATTTTGTTTTTCAGACATGGCCAGACAGCTTGCCCTCTGCACTATTATTTCTGGCTTTGGTTCTGAAATACACCCTACAGTAAGCTGGACAACGTCCTCCAGTTTCAGTCTTCTCCTGTTGACATACTGAATTCTATACCTGCAGCTCAATATTCTTCCTGGGAGCCATGGCTTCTTTATGTTTATTTTCATATTAAACCACAAGAGATTGTATTTTATTGATTTTTGTCATGCAGCGATGCCCAATAAATTTTACTGCTTGGGCTTTCTTGCTTTGGGCTCTGTAGTGGGATAGACAATTCTCTCTTGTGAGATGGAGCCTTCTGTACGTTCCGTGTTGCAGAGACAGATGGTAAAAGACCCTTCCAGATTTTTTTTTTTTTTAAATGTATTTACATTACAGCAGTCAAGAAAATATCCTGAGAGACTTACAGGAAGATCTCATGGTGAATACAAAACCAAAGGCTTTTAGAAGCTCATTTAGAAACTATACTATCAGCTGCACAGGTTTGAGAAATTTGTTTTCCTCCTTTCTTCTAAAGTTAACCCATTTTTAATTAAGAAACACAATATTATTTTCACCATCAACAGTCTGAAAGCTCATTAGCAGGAACATGATAAACTAATATTTATAGAAGACCCTTAGGTAAAAAGTGTCTCTTGTAGATTGTAACAATGCTAACCATAAGGTTGGTTTTGGTGGGGGTTTTTTTTTGGTTTGGAGGGGTTTTTTTTAAAGCAAATTCACCATTTAACCAACCTAACTTATATTAAAAAGGGGGATATTTACAACAGAACACTGCAGTTACAATTGGTGGCTCTCAGTGTTTCACTAGTAATTGGCCTCTCTTGGATGGACCCTGGACCTGACTTGTCACCTCACCTTGCCAGCTGATCCCTGACTGTCAACAGGAGTGGTTACTGTTACCATCCTGGCCCTGCTCAGGTACTGCTGGCCTGTGCCCTGGCCACCGAGGTCCCCACCGTGAGCTGTGCTGCAACCACCCTCAGCTCCCGGCTTGTCTTGCCTTGTGGAACAGCCCCAACCTTGCTGCTCCCTGGCAGCTGTGTAGGATCCTCCAGTGGGATGATCAGGGCAGGAGACTCACCTTGGATGCTTTGAAATGCCACGGGAAGGCATTGATCTCTCTATAGTGAATGCAAATGGGGCCTATGGAGACAAGGAACCGTGCTTCAATTTCACCTTTACACCCCAACAGCTGTTGTCAAATACAGAGGCAGAAAACTCTTTTTCAGGAGCTTTTCTTTCTTGCAGACTACATCAGTCTTATCTGAACGGGGCCCCCATCAGTTAACAGTCATCTGTATCTCAATCCTGCTTAGATAAGTCGTCACTCATTTGCTTAATACATAAATGCCAAAATAAACAGCTAAATATTCTTACCGTACTGCAAAATCTGCAACCTGTATTTTCCTGTTCATTCTCCCAGTGGTTCCAAATGAACAGAGAGAGGACAACCCTGTAATACCCTGCTCAAAAGTTGCCACGTGAAACTCTAAAGCTTGGTATAATCCTCCAGATTAGGCAGCGAATGAAGTTTATCGTAACAGCTTCACTTCTGCAGTTGTGTCAGTAATACCATCTATATGTGTAAGGCAAAAAATGCAAGAGGCAGCATAGCTGGAACCAGATGGTTTTTGCTACTATCTACACTATTTGTTCAAAATTAACCTGGGTATTTTCACAAAAACTAGAGATACAGCTGGGTCGTGTCCTAAATCAACTGAAACCAAAGGATTCTACTTGAAAAGTCTACTTAATCTAGCAGCATATCCCTGACCAACACAGTGAGAACAAGTTGTTCTTCACAAAACCCTTAGAAGGGAGTGAGACTGTCAGTAACAGCTAATGATTAACGGAGCACAAGTTTTAAGGTCCTCCAAAGCAAGGCAATCATTAAAAAAAAAAAAGGAAGAAACAGCAAAAACTCCAATCCTCCCCTCTGCCTTTCACTAAGCAGGAAGAAGGCAGAGACAGAGGGTTGCAGCCTAAGGCATTCCCCAAGCCTACAGACAGTCAGAAGCAGCTACAACAGTTGAATCTCAGTGAGCACCTAAACCTCAAGTTATATTGTCCAGGAATTTTTCTTCTCAGAGGCATTCCACTCTCACAGATAGCTGTTATCCATCTGAAACTATTTTACTGATAAAACAACATGAATATTTTGATATAATGCAAATTCACTAGATAATTGAGTAGAGGCTTGAAAATCCTATTATCAAATAATCAAAGCAATTATTCTGTCAAATGGTTCATAAATTATGAGATGAAGAACTCTCCCCACTCCAAATGCTCCTTTTTTCAATTTCTACATTACTAATGGATCAGACTATTGCACAGCACATTCAATGAAACCTGGCATTTGATGTCTGCCTGCCGGTTAATCTTGTCTCGTGCTGAATTTATCAGAAGACCTATAAACCTAATGGTATTTTCCCAGAGAACCATTTGGAAACTCACAGGTTTCATTAGCTACTCGGGATATACCAAAAAACCCAGGTCTCATCATCAACCAAAACACAGGGGGGAGGAAGTGGAAGGAGGAAAGATAGAAACTTTATTTCTGCAGAATTGCCCGCACCAAGCCAAGAAAACTTTGCTGCACAAATCTAGCCCCCAAAACAACAATAATCAGAAATTAATCCCAAAGCCAGGCTTTCACTAGCCTCTTACACATTCAGATTCAGTTTTACAATGAGAAATTCACCCACTGAATTCATTTTCCCACTAGAAATAGATTGGGAATTGAGTATTATGCTGGAAGCAAATATGCCAGGGGGTTTGCTGTGTCTCAGATGCTCCAGTCCTGGTTAGCAACTATGAATTCAGAGGGACCACATGGAATAAACACACTTCCCTGTAATCGAACTTGCACTGAACTACATGATATGGTTAGCAGCGATGTTTTTCACACATTGCTTACGGGAACAAATTCTCCTGTTCACTTGTAGACTGATGTACTGTGCAAAGTTCTAAAATTTCTTTCAAAAATACCAGCGGCCAAAAGTCTCGTGCTGCAGAAAGAAAGGCCCGATGAAGTATTTGGGGATCTACCTCTTAAATCACTTCTGTAGCTAGTGGCAAACTAAAGCTGATATGGAAGTACTATGTATATAAACCTGCAGGCTTTCAGAATACTCTGAACATAATATAATTAGGAACGGGAGCTGGATACGTGTATGTGACAAAATACGCTTCCTGTGTTTGTACTTCCTGGCTGTTATAGGTGACAAGGATATGAATGTTAAAATTATCTATACCATAATTACTGTAATTTGTACTGAATAAAGGTGAAGGCTATAATCACATGCTTGTATTATAAGGTTTACACACAGATACAGATTCTGAAAATTACTACTTTATTTTTTCTTTCAATATTTATGGAAAGATACATCACTAAGGCTAACGTTGTTCCAGACTAGAAAGTAAAAGTTAAGGTCTGCCTTTAGTTCAGGATTCCTATCTCAAAAACTATTTTCTAAATGCTTTTCTATATATTTATAATTCTGCCAGAGGCATTATTTTAATACACATCACGGCATTTGCTATTTACAAGCACATCAATGTTGCTAACAATTTTCATTTTAATCTGTGCCCAAATGTACAGTTTCCGGGGGGGGGGGGGGGTT
>WAAD01030133.1:18342-30447 GCA_013389945.1 Fregata magnificens | reverse complement strand
GCATTACGGTGTTTAAAGCAGTCTGAAATACTGGGCAGCCAGCCCGCTGTGGTGATCCAGGCTTCTCTTTGAAAAAAAGTAGGTGCCCCCAAAGATCTGTTTCGTGTGCTCTCCCCTGGGCTGTGTGGGAATCTAGGAGTTCTTTTAGGGCGATTTAATATTCCTGTGTGCTGACTTTGTAGCTACCTGAAGGGGAGGTGAGGCATGAGGTGAGGTATCTGACCAGTTGGCCGGTATAGGACTGAGCTGTGAGATGTCTTACTGCTCATAATTCAAAATATCATGCCTTCTTTCAAGACATGCCTCTGTCTGATGGGGAAAATGCTGCATTTTTTGTTTAATGGCTAAGTTGTTAGAAAACTTTCCAGTAGTTGAGAAACCTGGTGCATAGGTTCCCTCAGTCTGAGATGAGTTGAATCCTGTGATGTCAATGACCAGCAGAGTGCACTAATCACAAATACTAACAAATACTAACGCTGGGCTACTGTCCGGCAAAGAAGGGAGGTTTTATGGGATGAGGGGAGCCTGGTCATGCATTTCACCAGTGGGAGCATTTCCATAGGAAAAGTCTTTGGCAGTGCTCCAAAGGTGGCTTTTCCAACAATGAACATAAAATACATAAGCTCCCTCAAAGGAAATACTGGAACTCAGAACTCTCTACCCCAAGGAGGTTCTTCTTGCTGGTCTACAGATGAGTTCCCTTTTGCTATTTTGTCTCTGGCTTATGAGCCTTGTTTGTTCCAGCACTTATGCAGCATGCTGGCCAAGCCACTCTCTTGAAGTAGAAGCATTTGTCCTAGACTCCCTCACACTGAAGAAGGTCTGTAATTTTAGGCTTTTTAGTTCTGCTAAGTGCCCCAACATCTAGACTGTTCTCAGATGGTGGACACCAGTTCTAGTACTGTTCTGAGCTGTCTGCCAGTATAGTTAAGCTACATCAGAGAGACTCGGTCTCTCGGGCAACTTAAGTCAGCTTTAGGGTTCATCTGTGACCACTTCAAAATTATTCTTAAGGTAAAGTGATTAGCACTTAGATACATTTGAAAAAGTATGGGTGCCTAGGATGCTCTGTGGTCAAAACTGAAGCTGTGACTGGCACTGACAAGATCTGCATATCCCTGGCTTGCACGTGGTCTTAAATACTTCCTTGAAGCTGGCCATACAGTCTCTTGTATGTCACTGAGATCTGTCTAAAGTCTTGGAAAGGCATATAAACAAGTTATGAGAACTGAAAAAAAATAAATTTCCACACAATCCAAAAGCAAATAGCTAATCTATTCCATCAGTTTATTTCTCAGTACACTGGCAAATCGCTACTTTTTTCTGTAAATTGCAAGTCTGTGCAAAGTTAGAAAGCAAACAGGACTTTCTCTTTAAACTCTGGAGTACTTGGCAGCAGTCATTTTAGCTCTATGGAAATGCATGTAAAAATTCTTGCATTACTTGTGTTACTAATAAATAATTCTAAGCATAACAGTTTCTTGAAGGAGGAGAAAATTGTGCTAGATTGGGCTTGAATTCTGCTTAAAACAGTTCAAGTGTTAAATTACTGACATTCTTTTACAGACCATGTAAATGTCCTAAGGAAAAGGTCTTTTGAAAGCTTATGAAATTTCCAAACTTATACTCTGTGAGATAGAATTCTGAGGAATTGTGGCTTTTTTTTTTTTCCTAGGAACTGTTCCAGCAGCTGTTTCTAAAGTTTCTAGAGTTGCCACATCATCAGTTATACTAGTATTAACAGCAAATTCTGATCTGCTATTCACACAGATTTTGTTTCAGCAGATTACTGAAGCAATTAAACATGGCAAACTACTCAGTTTTTTGCTTCTGGCAATACTGTATACAGCCGTTATCAAACTACTGTACTTCAGGACAGAAATGAAAACTTTTCCTTAGCTCAAGTGGTTTATGTAAAGTGTGTGTGGTAGGCCACGTAGACTAGCAAGATGCTCTCATAAAACAAAACATCTGTGGTTCCTTGGTGTGGTAGTGTACAATAATGAAAAAAACATGCAAACACGGTCATGGGAAACTTTGTAACTTTTATTTTAAAGAAATTGTGAGATACTTGCAGTACACAGTATAGTCTTTTATGAGGTGTAATTTATGGGTATATATGCATGCATAAAATACCACTTTAAAAAATGGTTCTATTATAGTAAATGTGCTTAATTGCTTACTGCTGGCACTGCAGACATCTTTCTGTAACCTTTGCATTGCTGGGCCTGAAACTTGCTGCCAAATGAAGAAGGAAGCAAGGCTGAAATGGGTGTAGAAGGGAAGGGACGTTATTGGATTTTTTCCTAATAGAATTTGGGGGCTTGGGGAGGGGAGGTTCCTAGAAAGGGAATAGTAATGAATTGTGAATTCATTGTGAATTGCCAGTTGGTATGGCAATGATAAAATTCCTTTCAGTTTGTCTTATCCTGTGGAAGTCAGTAGTGAAGAGCAATTAAGGGAAAAGTTTCTTAGATAGGGTTTTCAGCACAAAAGTGGCCAGCTACTAAATTCAGTGACTTTTTTTGATTGTTGTTTAAATCATATAAGAGAAAGGGATTTTAAATTCTTGCACTGATTTTATATGAAAAAAAATTACCATTACATTATTTCCATTGCAAAGATGGGTCACAATGATACATGTTTATTCATATGGCATTTAATACCAAGTGAAGTGTGTGTGTGTGTGTATACGTATTCAAAACTAACTACTTAGAATGTAAATCAGTTAATTTTTTAGAATGGAAATATTCTGTTCATTTTTATTCAGGTGTATTTTCTGTCCTGTAGTCACCTGACTTAGCCATGCTTTTCTGTTCTGTAATTTTTGTGTTGAATAAACAGGTCAAAATTGGGTCCAGCAGAGTATTTGTGTAATGGCTCTTAGAGAGCTTCCAGTTAAATCACCAGTAAGCTTGATACTGAGATCTCCCTGACACCAAAAATAAGCTAGGGGCTCTAATTCACAAATTTAAGTTTGAGTGTACTATCTAGAGATCTGGCTGGATTCATTCAGGTGTCTTGGAAGCTAGTTTACTGTATGTTTGTAGACTCTAAATTCTTTTTATCTGTGGTCAAGCAAACATTGGATATAGAGTGGCTCTCAGCAGCTGAATTGGACAACCATCAATTTAAGACATTATTGTATAGCAGCTTGGTAGGGTGAGAAGTTAGACTGCAAGGTCTTTAAAATTGATACAGTGTGCACGAGTTCAGTCTCAAAAATTCATTACCCTGACTAGGAGCAGAAATGAATAATAGTCCAGTAGGAGCAGGAGCTCAGAGTGAGGAGTGAAATGTGAGGGACTTTTTGTTTCCCGTTTTTAATGAGTCAAATGCTGGAATGAGGGCTTGTCTTTCTCTTAAAAGATACTGTGTGTTAAGGTAAGGTGCGAATGTGAGCCGTGAATCTGGAATCACTCTTTGTTTGGAAGCTATTTTAGAAAAAGAGTGCTGTCTTATGATTTGGATTACTCAGCTTCCAAATAACTGTAATGATGAGAATAAGCCAGTTTCAAATAAAAATCTCCAAACATGCATTAAAATGTCTCTAAAATTGTGTTTATTTCTTCGTTATTTCTGTTTTTTCTTCTGCAGTTCAGGAGTTCTTAGCTCATTTCCCTAGATTCTGACCTTGATAATTTCAATAGAGAATGAAAACTAGCCAGCAAAATAAAATTGACCAATGGAAAACAAAACTTGTTCCTCAGGGTATAACTCTTAGTAATTTTTAAACTAAAAGTATTGAAATAACATTTATTTTGTCTTGAAAGAAAGAGTTCACAAGAAAGCCCACCCCTTTTAGAGAAAAAAAATTATTTAAAGCTAATGGTGCAGGGCAAACAGAAATGAGATTTTTATATAGCAATACATACAGTGTATCACTGGCATAGAGCTGCCAGTAAATGCTGAGTATGGATATGTGAATCTCTAAGTGGTTAGGGGAACATTTTCCATTAAATTTGTAGCCATTATGATGTGTCAGGTAGATGGCATCTCAAAAAACTTTACTGTGATAACAGGCTATCTTCATTATTTTCAGAATCAGCTATACACTTGGGATCCACCCAAGGGTACTGAGGGAGCTGGTGGAAGTGCTCACAAAGCCAATTCTAATCTTTTATGAGCAGTCCTGGCTAACCAGGGAGGTCCCAGTTGACTGGAGGTTAGCAAATGTGACGGCCACCCACAAGAAGGGCTGGAAGAAGGATCCAGGGAGCTACAGGCCTGTCAGTCTGACCTCAGTGCCAGGAAAGGTTATGGAGCAGATCATCGTGACTGCCACCACGTGGCATGTACAGGACAAGCAGGTGATCAGGCCCAGTCAGCACGGGTTTATGAAAGGCAGGTCCTGCTTGACTAACCTCATCTCCTTCTATGACAAGGTGACCCGCTTAGTGGATGAGGGAAAGGCTGTGGATGTTGTCTACCTGGACTTTAGTAACACCTTTGACACTGTTTCCCACAGCATTCTCCTGGAGAAAGTAGCTGCTCATGGCTTGGACAGGTGTAGTCTTTGCTGGGTAAAAACCTGGCTGGATGGCCGAGCCCAGGGAGTTGTGGTGAATGGAGTTAAATCCAGTTGACGACCAGTCACAAGTGGTGTTCCCCAGGGCTCCATTTTGGGGCCAGTTCTTTTTAATATCTTTATCAATGACCTGGACGAGGGGATCGAGTGCACCCTCAGTAAGTTTGCAGGCGACACCAAGCTGGGTGGGAGTGTTGATCTGCTCGAAGGTAGAAAGGCTCTGCAGAGTGATCTGGACAGGCTGGATCAATGGGCCAAGGCCAATTGTGTGAGATTCAACAAGGCTAAGTGCTGGGTCCTGCACTTGGGTCACAACAACCCATGCAACGCTACAGGCTTGAGGACGAGTGGCTGGAGAGCTGCCTGACAGAAAAGGACCTGGGGGTGTTGGTCAACAGCTGGCTGAACATGAGCCAGCAGTGTGCCCAGGTGGCCAAGAAAGCCAACGGCATCCTGGATTGTATTAGGAATAGTGTGCCCAGCAGGACTAGGGCAGTGATCATCTCCCTGTTCTTGGCACTGATGAGGCCGCACCTTGAAGACTGTGTTCAGTTTTGGGCCCCTCACTACAGGAAAGACATTGAGGTCCTGGAGCGTGTCCAGAGAAGAGCACCCAAGAAGCTGGTGGAGGGTCTAGAGCACAAGTCTTATGAGGAGCGGCTGAGGGAACTGGGGTTGTTTAGCCTGGAGAAAAGGAGGCTGAGGGGAGACCTTATCGCTCTCTACAACTACCTGAAAGGAGGTTGTAGCAAGGTGAGTGCTGGACCCTTCTCCCAAGTAACTAGTGATAGGCCTCAAGTTGTGTCAGGGGAGGTTTAGATTGGATATTGGGAAAAATTTCTTCACCGAAAGGGTTGTCAAGCATTGGAACAGGCTGCCCAGGGAAATGGTTCCTTCACCATCCCTGGAGGTGTTTAAAATACATGTAGACATAGTGCTTAGGGACATGGTTTAGTGGTGGACTTGGTAGTGTTAGGTTAACAGTTAAGACTTGATGATCTCAAAGGTCTTTTCCAACCTAAATTCTATGATTCTATGATTCGTCTTTGCTGTTTTATGAGAGCACATTAGAAAAAGTCTGAGATCATGTACAGATGCAATGCTAATGTAGGAAGGGATGAGTGAATAGAGGCTGGTTGCATGAGAGTCTGCTAAGAACTGTTTTGAATAGCAACTGGTTCAAAGGAATGAATAAGGGATTTCATCCAGAGGCAAAAATCACTGGGGGACTGCTGCAAAGGAAATGAGTAGCATAGGAGCAGGAGAGCATAACTTATACTTAGTTGCATGATAAAATAGGAATTCCAGATGATATCAAGCAAAGGGGCAGTTAAGGTGATGGCTTGCTCGTGGAGCAGTTCAGAAATAACGAGAATGATGGAAGGAAGGGAAGAGAGAGATAGCTGGTAATTCTTTACATATTGCAGCAGTCAAAAATGATAGGTGGGTAATGAGGTGTGTTGGGCAAGAGAAAATAGGATGAGGAATGAGGAGAGCTCATAAGGATGGGAAATGTGTGTTTGGTATTAAAAAGCTGGAGACTGAAGACGAAAGTAGCAAGCTTCAGAAGAAGGGAATCCTCCACAGAACCAGCCCTTGGTGTGGGAGAGAAGTTCTAAATGGCTGGACAGTAAACGTACCCTACCTAAAATAGATGGGTAATGTGAGAGCACTTGTTCTGTTTACAAGAAGGAAGATTTTGCAGGAACCTTCGAGCACTGGTCTAAGTTGTTAGTAACTAATACTGGGATAGTTACACAACCTCTTGTAGATCTGGTGTCTTGGCAACTGCCTGATGGAGAACTAATTGCTTGAAGGTATAGGTTTTAAACAAAAGAATAGTGTTTGTCAGACATCTGGCAGGGATATTTTAAGCTCTTTATTCCTTCTACTTTTCATACTTGTCCTCTTCCCCAGTTTCTATTTTATGTCATGAAGAAACTTCCAGGAAGAATGCAGATTATTAGGTTTTTCTGTATTTTTTTTTTTTTCAAACACTGACTTTCCCATGTGTTTGTGTTTATGAAAAATTCTCATCATGAAATTGATTTTTTTTTTTTAAACTGTTCTCAGGGAATAAAGAGCACTAACTGGTGTAGCAAGGTAATTCTCCATTCACCCAAGGAAGAATTCTTCCTGTCCTTCCAAAAAGTCTGAAAAGTAAGTTATATGGCAGTGCTATTAAAATACCTCACTTTTTAAGATTTTTTTTTTTTTGGCCTAATCTGTAACTGCTGTGTGAGAGAAAGAGTTCCCACAAAAAAGATAAGTCATAGAGACGTCATAGCAGAAATCACCTTAACGGAAGAGCAGTGTTTTTGTGGGAAGTAGTATACTGTTTCAGAGTCTGGCAGGTCAGTGATATTGAAGCATGTCTGAAGCCAACAGAAGCTCACCTTACATTCTGGTGATTTTAGGAGTCTTTGACACAGGCTGAATACTCATCCTGTTTGAGTAAGTCAGAAAAATCTGTGATGCAAATCTGGATTTCCCTTGTATCAGTGGTTATCAGAGTGACAAAAGCCATGGCCTCAGGGACCACAGTCACAGGAGTACCCTAGGTCTGAACAGGGTTTGTACTCATTGGATGTGTTGTGATACATATATTTTATGTGCATGTTAGGTGGCTGTGTGCTAGGGGCAGCATAGGGCACATGAAAAGCCTTGTGCTAGACTTTATAGTCCATTAGTAGAAGTAGTCTGAAATCTGCTTTTGTTAGCATTTTTTAAATAAGGAGAAGACAGGGGTTTTGTAAGCAGGTATACAAAGGTACCAAATCTTTTGAAAGTGTAAAACTACATATACATCTTTTCTGTTCTTTCCCTGTTTTCTTGTTCTCTCTTTTCTNTTTGATCATTTTACTGGACTAGACATCATTCCTTGCTTTCCTTATACTCCCTTATGCCATGATATACCTCTCTACTTATTTCCTGTGTGATCATTTTTTTTATGATATTGTGACGCAGATTATATAGATTTTTTTCTGTCTAAACTTTAGAAGTGTCATATTTGACCATCAGACAAGAAAGTAGACACTCTTTGGAGTTAAAGATCAAAGATGGGAAAAAAATTTATCATTAGTTTAAAGAATACTTGCATGATGGAAATTCCTTTAGCTTGTGAGGAGAGTGTCGTACAGGGAGAGCTGCTTATTCCTCCAAAATGCATCAGTACTGGTGATAATTACTCATATGATGAAAATTAGCTTTAAGTGTTGCAAAATTTAACCTGAGGTGTGGTTTGCTTTTATCCAAAAGTTAATTAAACTTAATATTGAGTTTCACTTTAGCAGCAGGAGTTGATGGTTGAGACCTTCCGCTTTTTTGATGGGAGTTTTCACATACCTAAAGAACCTTCCTGCCTTTTGGTTTCCTAGTACTTAAACCTCTTTGTACATGTATAGACAGGGATCAATTTTACTGAGGCGGAGTTTGAAGAAAAGTAGTTTAGATTTCAAAACAAAAAAGTTAATTTTTCTTGTCATAGTAAGATCAGTGACTTTTCTTTTCCATTTTCACAAAAACAGGTTATACATACTTTATAGACAATCTAAAAATTGTGGTATTTAGTTCATTTTTTATCCTTCAGATTTATAGAGAAATGGAGGAATGATTTAGTAGGTATCTCTCCAGCTTGATGCTGGGTTTTGTTTAATGAACTTGACACCATTTTTCCTTTATGATTCCTTTATGCCTGCATAATAACAACTATATTGTGACATTGAAATAGAAATTTTGAAGTGCATGAGTCTTAGTACAAAATGAGTGGTTGTGTTGAGTGACAGATTCACAAAAATAATGCATTTTCTGGTGATATTAAGATATGAATATTTGGCAAATATTGTGCTGCTATAATGTTGCTCAGGCTTCCTATTCTTTCCCTGGCTTCTTAGCATGTGAGAGTAGTGTAAGCTGAAGGCAATTGAAGTAACTATAAAAATGTCTCTTTTTACATGAAGTATCTTGCACAGAAGAACCTCTCCTTCTATCCAGTTTGGCAAGCTGTCACTGTTCTAATTTCCCTTGAAGCTTCAATCACCAGATTGAAAAAATCAGACCAAAGAATGTGGTAAGAATAAAATGTGTTGTATGTTCAAGTTGCAGAAGCAATGATGCCTGGCATCTTACAGCTTTGAGTCCAGTATTCCTTAAAACTTCATACTAGTATGCTCTGTTATTCCTCTATCTCTACAGTGTTTTAATGTATTACCCTTGGAGTTGCTCTCTTTGAGCGCTAATCAGTAACTGTAGTTATGGCCTGTGTTTCCCACCTGTTTGGCCCATCAAGAGATGTGACTGGTGTTCTGTGGCTGGTTCAGAGCCAGATGTGCTGGCGAATGAGTATGCATGTGCTAATTGGCAGCCAAAATGGAAAAGATTTGAATTCTGCTTGTTTATTTCTTCCATGCTAGGCATGCTAATTTTAGTCCTTATCTCCTACTTGGCTACCAGTTTTCACAAAATGTGTAGGAGCTCTGGCCTGTGCTGATTTGTCAAACTTGGTTTCTGTTTAGTAAGCCTGAAAGTTACTGGGGACAGATACTGACAGGCGAACAATGTGCTGACAAACTTAATTTCCTCAGAAACCAGGTTAACAAATTTAATTCCAGAATACACACAGTTTCAATTTTCCACTCTTTCAGGGTAGCTGAGGAAAGTTGCAATGTATTGGTTGTCAGGACTCTTGAGGTTTTTCTCTGGTGACTTAGGAGGCCAATATCACCATCTCTTTGCAAAAAATGGTCATTAATTAAACTCAATTGGAAATGCTGAGCAGCAAACAAATATTGAAAATCCAAATTTTGAAAGAAAGCTGGGAAAGTGGGACTTTTAAGATGACATGGACACCATATGTTTTAAATGTAGGCTAGGATATGTTTTCCTTCATTTTTTGAACATGTAAATAAAGTAATTTATCATAACATCAGTGTTACATAAAAGTAGTTATACAAATTGATGTAATGTTTAAAGAACTTCAAGTCTAAATAAACTGTTAAAAAGCAAAATTATACATAGAAGAATCAGCTTGTCTGGCAGTCTTCAGAATTTCCATCTTAAGTTTCGAGTCAGCTCAGGTCCTGATTCTCTGCTTGCTTTTAAAGCCCATCATAAGCTGTGCCACCTTCCTGGATGCAAATAATTGCTTTCAGTGGATGTTGTCCAAAGCAATTCCAAAACAAATGAATGCATGAATAATACAAGATCAGTTCTACCAGTGCAGAAAGAAGGGGCGCCATGCATTCTTGTAGGGCTAATTGGCATACAACTGCCACTGTCCCTATTTCCCCATTCCCATCCCACCCCCAGTTAGTACCATAGCACAGCAGACTGATCTTCTTACAGCTGGAGCTGAGCAGCTTTGTGGTTTGAAAATGAATCTTGATGTTTTACTTAATGACAAAGCACACTTGCCTGCAAATCTGAGTGAGGCAGTATGACAGTTGACCTGCTGACTGTTTGGCCATAGGATATTGGAGGCCTGTTGATGAGGGATGGATGACCCACAAATGACGAAGTCATGTAGTTCCTTGAAAGTGAACTTTACCATGTAAAGAACAACTGGTTGGCCAGAAGAATTGTATGAGGATGCTTGAAATGCGCATTTAATCAAGTGCATTTAGTAGCCTGTTATTTTGAACCTCATGAGGCTCAACAAGGCCAAGTGCAAGGTCCTGAACCTGGGTGAGGGCAAGCCCCAGTATTAATACAGGCTCGGAAGTGAAGGGGGTTGAGAGGAGCCCTGCAGAGAAGAACTTGGAGGTACTGCTGGATGAAAAATTGGACATGAGCCGCCGATGTGCGCTCACAGCCCAGAAAGCCAACCATATCCTTGCTGGGCTGCATCAAAAGAAGGGTGGCCAGCAGGTCAAGGGAGGTGATTCTGCCCCTCTACTCTGCGCTGGTGAGACCCCACCTGGAGTTCTGTGTCCAGCTCTGGAGTCCTCAGCACAGGAAAGACATGGACCTGTTGGAGCGGGTCCAGAGGAGGACCACAAAAATGATCTCACAGGGATGGAACACCTCTCCTATGTAGAAAGGCTGACAGAGTTGAGGTTGTTCAGCCTGGAGCAGAGAAGGCTGCAGCCTTTCAATACTTAAACGGGGATTATGAGAAAGATGGTGACAGATGTTTTAGTAGGGCCTGTAGGGATAGGACAAGGGCTAATTGTTTTAAAATAAAGGAGGGTAGATTCAGACTAGATATAAGGAAGAAACTTTTTACAATGGAGGTGGTGAAACACTGGAACAGGTTGCCCAGAGAGGTGGTAGATGCCCCATCTCTGGAAACATTCAAGGTCAGGCTGGATGGGGCTTTGAGCAACCTGATCTTGTTGAAGATGTCCCTGCTCATTGCAGGGGGTTGGACTAGGTGACTTTTAAAGGTCCCTTCCAACACAAACTGTTCCGTGGTTCTATGAATATTCAACAGTCAAGTACAATGTGGAAGTAAATGTAAATGAGGGAAGGTGGAGAAGAATATAATGGAAACAGCACTGTGTTTACAGTTTGCCAAAGTTTATTCACTCTCTTACCATTTCCCTCTTGTAAACATTTCTACAGTGCACTTTTTCAAGTGACTGATACTCCATGATTGAGGCAATCAAACTGAGGTAGAATAAGGGAAAATGATCTCATGACCTAGTTTGTCCTTCCAGTTGAAATGCCAACTGCTTGTTCTGCTGCTGCTTTTCTTGCAAGACAGTGATATCTATTCAAATGCTTTAGCTTTACATTCTGTTGCAAAGGAGTTTGTACTTAATAGACCTCTTGCTGGCTAACGTAGCAAGGAGTCTTGTATCTCTTCGTTCTGTCAGACAAACCGATCCCTTGATGTTTTGGGGCTTTGACAGATGGACTGAATTTAACTTGCATTTGAAGTGCTTGCTGATCTGGTACCAGGCAGTCAAAAGAGAGAGCTCTAGCTCCTCGCTGGTGGTTAGGCTAATACTGTGATTCGTGAACTCTGGTAAGTGAAGGGGTGGCGAGTGCTCAACAGTATTACTCAGGCTCATTTTTAGATAAAAGGAGGTTATTCTTTAAAAACTATACATTAACCTAGGTCATGTTATATTTTTAAATATCCTCAGAACAGGGGTGTAAGTTTGTCAATCTCTTTTGACTGTCTCTTTTTTTAATAACTGTGCAGTTTCTACAGAAAGGTGCCTATCTTACCTGGAGTGGAAGAAGGGGAAACAGCAACATGACAGTGCATCTTTAAAGGGAAAAAAAAAAAAAGAATAACAATCCCAAGCCAAAGCAATCACACCACCCCCTCAAATTAATACTGGAAACACTGTTGTTGCATTTCTGACTTTATGTGAAAGGTATCATACCCACTTTTGCCACAACTTTCTTTTCATGATAGCAGTTCAACTCTACAAGCGTGGATAATGTTTGCGATTTGTATAATTAATGCAAAAAATTACACAGATTGTTTGTGAGTCAGTATAGTCAAGGTGTGATGTTATGCTTCAGATTATGCAAGTAGTTTAGAGGTTCATGTTGCCACAGGAGCAGTGCTCTCTTTTTCATCTGCTTTTTAAAAAGTTCACCATTTGAAGAGAAAAAGGGGAAAA